>JALAJA010000777.1:0-29637 GCA_023376005.1 Doryteuthis pealeii
AAAACAGATAGAGATAAATAAATTTTCTGTAGTGAATAATAATAATAATAATAATAATAATAATTAATTAATGAATAATAATTGATAAAGTAAATAAATATGTTGACAAGCAAGGAAAAATGATTTTGCTAATAACTTAACAACATCCATCCATAATATGAGGCGTGAGTCAAAAGTAATGCATATTTTTGTTTAGGACAGTACTATAATTACAAACACAGGAACATGTATCATACATCCAAATGAAACTGGTCCCTCTGTGGATCCACATCCCTACTTTCTCCACATAATCACCGGTTTCTATCAATAGCACATTGTGCCACAATATTCGAATGAGACATGTGTCCCTGTTCCTGTAAAAAATTAGTTCTTTGAGCTATTTCTTCACTACAGATTTTCACTTCCTTGTCACTGGAATAATAAATCCTCTTTCATGGGCCAAAGAGATGATAGTCTGAATTGGTTAATCTATAACCTGTCCTAAACAAAAATGGCATTACTTTTTGACCTCACCCTCATAGTTGTTAGATTCTAGTGTTTCTATTACTAATATATAATTATGTTATGGGTATAAGTAACTAAACATTACTGTATATACTCACATATCATGGGACTTTCCTGACCCTAAATTTTAGGGGTTCCTAACCTGACATGAGATACACTAGAGCTTTAGCCTTGCCCACACTATTTTACACACACAAAGATAGTATCTTGTGGTATTGTTAGGCAAACATTAAGTCTCAGAGAACTCACATGATATCGCAGAAATATATATGGTATTCATCGTATTAGTTGGAAGAGTGCATGGTGTAATGTTGTATTGTATTGGCATTTCAGTCTCGGAAGACATAATAAAGTTTTATGTGCCCCTGAAGTTACAGCGCCTCCTGTAACTGGATGCAAGGTCGATGTTTGAAAGAACATTCTCGACCACAGGATGTCACATTTGAAGGCTGTTCCCAGAACAGATGTGATTGTTCCGGTGCTTTGTTGCCCAGCTAGGTGTCTTCTTCTGACCTTCTTCAGCTTACATGGTTGCCGTCAGGGTAACTTCTGACATAAACAACAGTCCTCTACGGAGATTCTCGACCGTACCACGTCCAAAAGAAAAAAAACCAAAAATAAAGAAAAAAAAAACAAATAATAAAAAAAAAAAAAACAAAAAAAAACAAATAAAACAAACAAAAACAGAAAAATAAACAAAAAAACAAAAAAAACCAATACACAAAAAAAAAATAAAATAAAAAAAAAAAAAAAAAAAAAGAAAAAAAGACAAAACAAATAAAAAAAAAAACAAAAAAAAAAAAAAAAAAAAAAAAATAGAAAAAAACAGAAAAAATAAAGAAAAAAATAAAAAAAACCGCAAAAAAACCCAAAAAAAAAAAAAAAAAAAAAAAAAAAAAAAAAAAAAACAAAAGAAAACCAAAAAAAAAAAAAATAAAAAAAAAAAAAAAAAAAAAAAAAAAATCCCACCCAAAAAAAAAAAAAAAAAAAAATCAAAAAAAAAAAAAAACCATGGTTGATCTTGAGCCAAATATTTCCCAAGCTGGAAGGGGCAATGCCAAAGCACCTGAGTCATCCATTTCGTTGCAGACATCCTTGAATCGCAGCTGGGGCGACCACAATCTGTCTTTTACAGACGCTAAGCTCTTCCATAAAGAATGTCTTTCGGGATTTGTCCATCATCCATCTGACGTACAATGACCAGCCATCGGAGACAACATTGTCTCAGTAGAGAACACAAGCTGGTGTAATGGATTCAAATCCTGGATGAAGCTGTTTGCATTTCACATAGTGCTAATACCCTTGGGAAAGGTATGAATCCAACTACTCTCCCTCCGGCTATGCGGCAAAAATAGGGTGGACTGGGCTCTTTAATATTGGCTAGATAACCAGTCTAGGAGAAACCTGTTACAACTCTACTTGAGAAATTGCCTTGTGTGCATATCCTGCTCGTACAGAGGGTTGGTAAATATATAAATAATGCCGTATCCATTGTATAACAAGCATTAACATGAATTTTTGACAACTTTATAAATTTGGTTGTTTGAAAAATGATGACCAATTTTATGATACATTTAAATGTAAAAAATTGGCCATTAATTTTCAAAATAAACCTAAAAACATCTGAAGATTCTTGTATATAGTATATCAGTTAACCCACACTATCAAATCTAAAGTTAAAATATAGGGAGAAGGATGGATTTTTAAGGACATGACAACATGTATAGGGTTATTTTATGCCTAGGGGTTATGGAATTGGATTCATTATAAATTTATATTCACATTCTTTGTGAAACAGATCTAATTGACCCCATACATGGGGTCCTAACAAGTATTGCCTCCCAGGCTCAGAGTTGTTGGCATCCTTTCGTCTGCTAAAAATGATGGCATAGTGTCCAAAAGACTTTTTTTTAAAACTACGTAGCCTGGGCAGGTTCTATGGAGGATGTGCTTTTGCCCAAGCAGTAGATACCTTTACTTTGGACTACAGTGGCAGTGTAGAGAGGGGGTAAGAAACCAATGCAGTTTTGGTAATGGCAGTGTTGCAAGAGTTGCTGTGTAGCGCTGAATGGGAAGTAAACCCCAAAATCAAATCCGGAGTCCCTAAGATGGTGTAACGCTGGGTCAGAGTGGACCTGGGAGTAATGGTAATAAAGAGGTGTTCCACACATTATGAAATGCAATTTAGTGGAAATACCCAGGACCACTCCTTTTTAGGCAGTGTTGTGTGTGGGGGGGGGGGGGTTCTCCTCTTTCAGGAGATACAGCTAGCATATTCTAAGCCCCACTGACAGGCCGTGAAAAATATTAGGGAGAGTTATTTTGGAGTTTATTCAAAACTAATAAAATAGCATTTAGGTTTGGTTTGGTTTGGTTTGTTTTGTTTGTTTTACGGCATATCAACCTCAGTGGGTCATTTAATGCCGATAAAGTTCTGAAATAAAGCCATTTTTAATGGATACCAGTTTTTTTTTTAAATAAATACATTTTTCTAATTAACCATAGATGGGATCCTAACAGGTACCACCACTCTGGGTCAGAGTGGGACCAGGGGGAGCAATTGGTGATGAAGGGGTGCTCCACATCCCCAAACCTCCAATCTCATCACCAGATAGAGTTTAACATCATTCCCAGGACATGTAGACCTTCCGCACTGCCTTCTAGCACCCATATGATTAAAGGGGTTGGGGCTTGCCATAAGGGCAATACGGTTGGGGCAGATCATATAGGTGCTAGGGCTTGACGTGACCAGCCGATTGATTGGATGGGGCCTCTCCGATAAAATAGCATTTAGTTGCAATTCAAATGTGGTAAGGTATATAGAGGATCACATTTAATTCTTATTCCCATAACCCTTAATTAACTCCCCCACTTATTATTTTTTGCATCAAAGTGCTTCTTGGGTGAAATAGACTGAAAAATTCTTAAGGGTAAATGCATGAGTACACAGGGGTATATCTACAGGCACAGTTGTGTGTATAAAATGCAAACAAGTATTTGTCATATGAAAATAGGCCACCAACAGTAAGAGGGGAAGAGATAGAGAGGAGTGAGGGTGGGGTGGGGTTAAGGAATCAGAAATGAAAAAGAGACCAAGTGCAGCTATTTGCTCATTTTTCTGCTCATATGATAAAGAGCAGAAGTAGAAGAGCTTAAAGTGATTTCCATGACTAATGATGTCTGTACACCAACAGCAGCAGCAGCAATAGCAGCAGCAGTATCAAACCTTACTCTCCTTCTATTATGCCAATTAGCATAACAGTTCATGTGTAGTCTTTAATCATCAGCTTCCGTTCAGTGAACAACCCCTGCTCTCCTCATGCTGAAAATATTTTGAGGCGAGCCATGCTGAGAACTAAGTCAATGGGAATTGAGGGAGTTTCAAGCAACTCACAACATACAAACTCTCTCTTTTTCTATCAAAACAAGCTTAAATCTTAATTCAAAAAAGCAAATGTAAAAAAAAAGAAAAGAAAAATGAAATCATCTAAATATTAAGGTTCATTTTCATTCTAAATAAATACTTATTATTATCACTAATATTACAATATTATTAATCACAATGCAGATATTTGATATTGTAATATTTTTTAACAATTCTAATTGATTCAAACATTAAAGAAAATGAGCATCATGTCACATTGTTAACAATAATATAAAATCAATTTGGCATGAATTAATAATTTTGTTTCAAATTAGTTATATAGTACAAAGATGCTGATAGGTACGCGTCTTATATATATATATATATATATATATATATATATTATATTATTATTATTATTATTATTATTAACTTTCAAAATTAGGTACGACTTCAATTAAGCACATATTCTCCAAAAATTGTTGGCTAAAAAAGCCATATCAAAACACATCGTTTCTGTATTTACTTCTCATATATATATATATATATAAGTCGTCAGGGTGGCCTAAAGTCGGTATCAGCCAGACGCGGAGAGTCTATCCCTTTTTCAGTAGCGCTAGACCAAGGAGATTGTTTTTGGTGGTGAGATGGAGCCACACCTACCATCACTTTACTGCACAGATCCCTGTGCTACTAATATGCTGGGTTGGTGAGGGCCGGTATCGAACCAGGAACCTTGTGATTCCTAGCCGAACACTCTACAAACTGAGCTAAATCAGCCCTAAAAAGCTGAAGAATTATATTTCAAAATTAAGTTTTCAGTATTGAACTGTGACCAATAAAAGATATTTGAGATTTTCTGAAAAGCTCAATATTATCTTGAGGAATGATAATTAAAATGTCTTTTTGAAAAAGAGGAATTTTGAAGATTAAATGTTGTTTAGTAAAAAGCAAAATGTGGAGATAAAATTCACTCATTAGGAGAGAAAGGATTGATTGAAAGCCGGGGGGGGGGGAATCAGTTTTAAAATGGGGGAGAGAAAAAAATGCAAATGTCAGTATCCACAGCTGACTGTTAAGAAACATTCTAAATAGAAACCAAGGGGGAGGGGATCCCTCACAAAAATACAGACTGTGACATAGAAATTTACAAATGTGAATAAAGTCACTAAGTGCATCTCTTGAAATATTGAGATATAAGAAACATTTAAATACACAACCAAAGTGAATTTATTTTGATTGGTATTTTGGATAAGAGAATTAATATAATGTAAACTCAGTGATGCTGATAGCTTCTTGATTTAGTGCATCCTGGGATGCACATATCAGCTTTTGAATGAGTCCCGGGAAAATTTATGGATCCCAAGTAATTCATCTAACTCCTACCTTGTAACCTATCCTGTGTAATTCATTTTTAAGAAACTATTGAAATGTATTTACAGTTAGCTTGAAATGGTGAAGGAGTAAAAAACAAAACCAAAAAACACTGGACCACGGATATGATTTTTACTGTGTCCTTTTAGATATTTGTGCACCAGGGATGCAGGACGCGTAACTATCAGCATCTCTGGTAAAGTATATTTTTTTTGTTGAGACCAAACAATTTATCAAATATAAGGATGTATTTAGCTCAATAAGTAGAGCATCTGTCTAGGAACCCCAAGGTTCCAGGTTTGATACTGGCCCTCACCAACTCAGCACATGGTAGCACAGATTGTATAATCTGATCCGAGTGGTAAAGTGGTGAGCTGACAGTATGTGTATGCTCTACCTCAGCCAAAACAATCTCTCTTGTCTAGTGCAAGAGAAAAGGGGATAGACTCCCTTACTGTCCGGCTGATACCAACTATAAACCATTCTGCCAACTGTACTTACTTTTTACATGAGTAGCTCAGCTTGGATCTGTGCAGTAAAGTGGGAAGCTGATGCTAAGTTGGATATTACTTTTTGTCTTTTCCTTGGACAACATTGGTGTCATAAAGAGGGAAGGTCTGCTGCATAGGCAACAGCTAGCTTCCATACAATCTTGCTCAGGCCCATGTCAGATCTGGGCTCTCAAGAGACTGATGTAGGTTATAAAATCACACTGTGAGAAGCGCAAAATACATTCTCTGGTTCAGTTATATATATATATATATATATATATATATATACACACCACACACACACACACACACACAGACACAGAGTGAGAGAGAGAGAGAAGAATTAAGGTGCCAAGTTACCACCACCAGATTTGAGCACCTGGAATGGTACAAATATCATAGAACTAGGTAGCAAACCATTGGTTAGTAGAAATTCTTCTTAAGGAGCATCTCCATACTTCTGGCTTTCCACCAAAACATTAACTATAACAACAACAATAAGGACACTAGTCAGAGTCAATCGGTGTATAATAATGAAGATTCTATTTTATGTAATCCATATTTATCATATAAATTCAGAAGCCAAACAGTTTCTTCTATATGAACACTTAGGGATATTAATCCATCACTTGTATCGGATGAGGATGAGGAGTGTTTCTGTTCTACCTACTATGGCAATGCATAAATTGGAAGATGAAAGGTTTGATAATTACATCAAGTACCTGCTTTCATTTATTTAACAAAAAAAAAAAAAAAAAGAAGTTTTTTTTTATTTATATATTTATTAACCTGCTACACAGCTGGGAAAATATCAAGAAACACTTGACATCAGAAGAAACTCCAAAGTCACAAGTTTTTTTTTTTATTGCAGATAATTATGATAAACAATGATAGTTTTAGTTCTCATCAAAATTTTTCATGGGACTAACAACATAAACAAATGATTGTCATTCATTTTTTCTTTTGATCAGATTCACATTGTCTTTTGTTCAAATAGAAATGCTACAATTGAACAAAATATAAAATGTACACAAGTTGTTTCCATTGAAAAGACAAAGCGGAAACATGAATATCATGTTAGTAAAACTAAAAGACAGGATTTTCAAAAACCTTAGTTTTATGCACTAAAAAAGACGGGATAATGAAAGTATGATGACAAACCTTTCTAAGACCATATGCCCACATTGGCATTAATCTTCTGAAAATTAATTCTGATAGGAACTTTTTAGTAGATTATCATTTATATTTTATAAATGGAGAAAAGGGTAGGTTAAATAATTTATATATATATTATATATATATATATATATATATATATATATATACCCCCCCAAAAAAAAACAACAAACATCCAGATTTAAAAATGAATAGTTTTTTCTTTTTAAATCAAAATAGAGATTTGATTAGAATACTTTATTTTGGCATTCAAAAAATTGGAAAGTTAATTCTTAGGCAGGATTAGAAAAGTTTCTAAATTTTCAGAAAAATAATTTTTGTAAGCAAATCATATTCAAAGAAGTAGGTGGAATTTTGTCACATATCTAAATGAGGGCCCAGGCCAGATTTGCTGACCCTTAACTAGAGTATAAAACTATGTAAGATATTTAAAAAAAAAAAAAATTCATTTTCCTTACATTAAAACAGCAATAAATTACCCTTTGAGCTGTGTTTTTTCTTGTTAAATTTTTTAATATCTGATATTGGTTAGAAGAAATCAAAAATGATTAAAAATAAAAGGAGGAAAGAGATCTTTAGAATGAATAAAAAAGTAAAGTCGTCGGGGCGGCCTAATGTCAATATCAGCCAGACAGCAAGGGAGTCTATCCCCTTTTCACTAGCGCTAGACCAAGGAGATTATTTTAGCATCTGAGATGGAGCGCCACACCTACCAGCAACGCCTCTTTACCACACAGATCCCTGTGCTACTCATACGCTAAGTTGGCGATAGCAGGCATTGAACCAGGAACCTTGTGATTCCTAGCCGAATACTCTATCGACTGAGCTAAACCGGCCCTACAATGAATAAACAAAATTAAAGAACCTTCAATTAAATATGTATGCAAAAGACAAATACACACACACACACAATCACAATTATTAGTTCTTTTATTTGCTTAGATCGTTAGAAATGAACCTATTATCCATAGCAGCTGAGATATCAAAAGAGGATTACATTCATTTACATTCAAACTGATCAACTATAATATCTAGACCTCCACAGACATTTATTAGATCATCTTTAGTTTTAACTTCTTTGTTTATCTATATATTAATAGTTGTGTTCCTTAATCTTTTGTCCATTATCATCTTGCAAAACCATCTGGTTAAAAATGAGACTGTCCACATCATCCAAGATGAAATACAAAAATGATAATCCTGATCATCTAGTGTTGCTTATCTGCTGAAATTCTTATGAGTGTCATCACCTCAGCTAAATAATGGACCATTCTGTATTTATCATAAAGAAAGAAAGAAAGGAAAACTTTTTTTTGCTACACATAAAAAAACATAATAAGAAAAGAAGAGGTGGAAGATAGATCAATGGGGTGAGAAATATAACGCTAATCTGTTTCAATCTAATATAATGAAAGAAGGAAAGAAAAAAAAATAGTGATTATCAAGATTATTATACTTTTTACATATTGAACTATTCAGCTTTTAAGTAAACATATCAAATGTAATAATTAAATTATCACACTGTGGTATATCCACAGGTCCTGCTAGTTATGATAAATATGACCAATTATCTTTTTTTAATGGAATGAAAAGAGTATTCTTTTCAAATTTGGGTGGTCATGGCTTTTCATTGCTTATTTAACTAAGATTTACAATCACAGTTCTTAGGAGACAGGGTGGTTTGATTTCTGCATGGTTTAAACTAAAAGTGGTCCTTCTCTTAGATTGGTTGCCAACTGTTATGGCAAGAGAGAACCTAATCAGCTCAACTAATTATTGGGGAAGGGGAGGCATATAAGTCTTTAGAAATTTGAACTTAGTTCAATAATAACTATTAGATCACCTGCACTTTAAGAATTTTTTCTTTTTATTCATTTTTAAATTTTTTTTTAAATATGTACTTAAAAAAACTTCTCAAGTGGAATATATTAATCCTTATTTAAAACCAAGATAGGAAAGTTTTGAGCACTTATAGCCAATTTGATAGAAAGAAAAAAGAAAGAAAAGAATCATATACAGAGTACCAGTTTCTAACACTTAAAATGGACAGGAAAAAGACAGCATCTGTTTTTCACATAAAAACAAGTCTCCTCCTATGACATTGGCCCTAAGTCAGACTATTACATTTCCATATATATATATATATATATATATATATATATATATATATATATTAGTTGTGTATTTTACAAGGCTTCCTTGGGAGAGAGAGGGAAAGACACACACTCACAATAGGCACTCATCTGATGATTAAGAATGCATAATTCAACTTTACACTATTTCTTATGGGAAATATTGTTTCAGTTCTCGAACATAATTTTGGAAACAAATTAGGCTTAAAGAACTGAGGTTCCACAGTAAAAAAAGAAAAAAAAACAAACAAAAAAAACGGGGGAGGGGGAGATTAAAAATTAGTTTTAATTAACATAGCTTAACACTTACACCCAGTTATTTTTAGCGATATGAGAACAGTCTACCCCCATGGATTGAATAAAGGGTTAGGTTCAAAGTTCTGTAAATGCTCCCAATTATGACATGAAGGATCCCAAGTTCAATAAGAAGAATCCAGAGTTTGAAGAGATGGTTCCCAAATTTGAGGAGGGGGTCCTGAGTCTGACAAGACATACCTGAAGAAGGTTGGAGGGCACATTGGCCAAAACGTGTATATAAAAATGAGGACAATAGTCTGAATAATACAAATCATCAAGCCTCATCTCAAAATTCAGAGAAATGAAAATCAAAAGATACAAGATACAAGACAAAATTATTATTATTAATAAATGATATTTGACAAAAACTAATGCTGTGTATGATTATTATCCTAGAAATATTTAATAATTTTCCTCATTTGTTGATTCACGCCAGTGTGGGTTGGCCAGTAAAGACATTACATTGATCAGCTCTGTGGCGGATACTGGACGCTGCACAGAGGACCTGCCAAGAACAATGAGCGATAGGGACGGTTGGAGGAGATTGTCATGGATATTCTTGTTAATAGCATAGCATGACATGATGATGATGGCCACAACGCACTAATTAACTAACAACTGTTTTTGTTGTTTATATGCAAGTCACATGACTTGCAAGTCACATGACCCAATTCAAAGTTATTATGGCTACAACAGTGTTGTGTAAAGATTTCAAAAATAAAAATGATTGAACCCCCCCCCCAAAAAAAAAAGTATAAAATACAATAAGCAAATACACTTAAATCTTATTAATAAACATTGTGGTATAATTATGTTAATTACACAGGTCACATGATATTAATAACATGTGATGAACAAATTGTGTTGAATTTTGATATAAATCTAATTTTAATTCTTACACTTCAATGTCAATCTTTCATTAAAAGATTCTTTTAAGTTATTTTTTTTTTTTGTATTTTGTCACTGAACTATTTATTTATTAAAATTAGCATAGAGCCCATAAAAAATAAAACTAATAAAAATAATTTCAGTATGGATTAACATTTCTGCTTAGGATGATTAGTGCTAGTATCTGTATGCATTGCATAGAATCAAAGTGACACTCTTTTTTTTTCTTAGATTAGAGTGTTGTATCTGTACTTGCAGAAATCACAATGGGAACTTAAACAAAACTTTAAGAAAATAAAACAGTCATTTCAAAGTTAATAAGTCCTAAGGGTGGCCTAAAGTCGGTATCAGTCAGACAGCGAGGAAGTCTATCACCTTTCACTAGCATTGGACCAAGGAGATTGTTTTGTTGTCTGAGGTGGAGCGCCACACCTACATCAGCTCCTCACTTTACCGCACAGATCTGTTACTCATATGCCGAGTTGGCATCAAACCCGGAACCTTGTAGTTCTTAATCAGACACCTACCAACTGAGCTAAACCGGCCCTTCCAAAATAAGAGAATATATATGATTTTCCAAATATATATTTTTTTTGTGGGAGGAGGTAATATATTTGATTATTTTTCCATGGATTATAATACTGCGCTCTGATATTAGCAGATGTTATAAAGAAACACAAAGACAGACTGTTCATGAAATATTTGGATTGTACCCATGAAAGTGTTTATTTATGCATGTATCTGTTATACAGCTAATTTCTCTTTTATTCCCAAGAAATTTTGTTTTATAAAATTTGAATTCTAACTAGATGCCCATAATTCTGACCTTGTGCCAAATCAAAACTAAGCGTAGTAAATATTTACTCTTCATATCTTACAGTCTTTGGGGAAGACCCAACACTGATAATGGTCAGAGAAAAAGTCTGCTGCTGCTGCTGTGGGTATATCACATTAAACTTGTTTAAAAAAAAAGTTCCCTTCTCGGTAAGGTTTCTCAAGGTAAACAAGTTTTACGCAGTGTTTAGAATGAAGAAATATTATATTTAATAGATATCAACAATTTAGTTATTTTTTCTGTACATAGTGTATTTCTTATAAAAGGCTTTGTTTTGAGCGCATCATAAATCTTTGCTTACCAATTTTTTATTTTTTTTTTAGCAGAATTTAATTCCTTAAAATGTATCAAAAATAATTTACATATGTAATATCATTTAAAAAAAAAAACTGATGCCTATTATGTTACTACTTTTCAACTTAAGAATAAAAAATTTGACCTTAAATAATCGATTTAATTAATTTTAAATTCGTTTTAAAATGAAAATTAGGCAACATTTTGGGAGTACCTAATGTATATATTTCTTGCTTGGTTCATTGAATATTAAATTATATAGACAGATTATTCTCACAGTATTCAATACAATAAGAAGAAGACCCAGCATTTTGGCTTACAAGACCAGCGGGTGTGAATAAGCTACAAAAAGATGCTCATTGATCAGGAGTATTTATTTGAAAAAATAAAGACTGAATTATTTATAACAAGACGGTGAATGGCATGACATATATATACTGAGCAATGAATTGAAGAAGGAAAAAAAGACATTTTGATTGAATTAAAAAAAAAAAGAAAAGAATAACAGCAAGTCTCTTAAAGATTTCATGAGTATAATATCAAAACTAAATCTCTACAAACATAAAATTTATTTTTGATACAAAATTACAATATTATTTATAAAAAATTAATTTATTTTTGATACAAAATTACATGATATTTATTAAAAATTAAGAAATTTATTTTTGATACAAAATTACATGATATTTATTAAAAATTAAGAAAATTTTTTTGATACAAAATTACATGATATCTATTAAAAATTAAGAAATTTTTTTGATACAAAATTACATGATATCTATTAAAAATTAAGAAATTTATTTTTGATACAAATTACATGATATTATTAAAAATTAAGAAATTAAAATTTATTTTTGATACAAAATTACATATTTATTAAAAATTAGGAATTTTATTTTTGATACAAAAATACATATTATTTCATCAATTTCTTATAGATAAAAAAGAATGCATTAATAAAATACTTTGGTATTTAAAAATAAAAATAAGATTCAGGTTTCTTGGTAATTTAAATTTTCTTTTATAGGATTGAAAAAAATTATACAAATGAAGATTAAATTTGTTTTGATTATTGAAAAATGATGCAACTTAGTTTTTTTTTTTATCCAAACTTTTTATTCAATTTTTAAACCCTGGGATAACTTTTTTGGATACTACGTACATTTTTGTAAATAGATTTGTTAGTTTTTGTTTTTTTTTTCCAAAATGAAAAAAAAAAAAAAAAAAAAAATCATTTTTATTTAAAATAGATTATGATTATTTACAATATTGTAGTTAAAGTTTTATTTAATAAATAATGAAAAATATTAACAAAATAGAATAATTTAGTTAATTCTGGTTCTACTTTTATTCTATTATCAAAAGTATTAAAGAAAATAATGCAAGGAATAAAAGATTCCAAATTTCAGATTATTTTTGACACATGTTTTATTATATTAAATTATGACATAAGGTTGAATAATTTAAATTGGTTTGTTTACAGTTTTGATTTACAACACAAAATCAGTCATTTTCAGAAATGCACAGAAATAGATTCTTAGATTATTATTATTATTGCAACCTCTTGTGAATTTTTTCACACCAGCCTAAACTGATGGTTATTATTATTATTATTATTGATATTATCATCATTAGGCTGTGGAGAGATAAATTTAAGAACACTGATAATAAACTTAAAAATATCATCAAATATACTCTGTAAAAAAAGAAAATGCATTTGAATTATACAAAATCAACATGGAAATTATCCTTTTTAAAATTGTCCCTTTCCCCCTTTGGTGTGAATGATATACACTGAGTGGGTGCAAACAAACATGAGAATGTGTGTGTGTGTGTGTCCTTCAAGTGAGTTTTTTGTGATGTATACAAAGTGTGCCACATCAACACAATGCAAAAGAACATTAACAGAACACAACTGATTTGTTGGCAATAACGACTTTAAAGTGAACAACTAAGAATTCTTATAATCAGAGGGAGGAATATTAAAATAAAAAAAAATGATTTCAACATTTAGCATAGCAATGCAAGTTCTGGAAACGCTTAAAACCAGCCATGAAACTCCAGACTTAATATAGCATATGTTCTGTTATAGGCCCACATGTTGAAAAATCCATCGCACCAATAATGATAATGTAATGTTTATTTATTTATAAATATATATAGATCATCTTTAGGCAGAGATTCATTTTGTATAAAAAGTTTCGCATAGGAAACAGAAAAATGCTTATTGTTTGATATAATATAAATTAAACGAGAATTGTTCTAATATTCTTTGTGATATCCTTAGTCATAAAGGACAGAATATGAAGCTCTAATTTTAAAAAAAATTTTAATTTAAATAAAAAAGAAAATTAGAATAAATAAAGAAAAGATAAGGAAAGATGGGGAGGAGTACTGATGTATTAGTACATATTTACCAACCCTCCTCCTGAGCAGAATGTGACACAAGGTCAATTTTTAGTAGGACTTTTAACAGGTTTGCTTCAAGAATGTTCCTTCTAGACTGGTTGCCTAACCAAGATTAAAGAGTCCAGTCTGCCCTGCTATTTACCCATAGTTGGAGGAGAGTAGGTTGATGCATACCTTTCCAAGGGTTTAGATTTTATGAAATGTAAACAGTTTAAGATATCTTCTATACATCATGACAATTTTAAATTGTTCCTTTTTTATACAATTTTGTTTGAAGAGTATGGATAGGGAGAGTACATTTTAAACCTTTCTTTTCTTTAAATGAATGCAGAACTTTTTTTGTAAATAAAATATAGGACAATAATCAATTAATCTAAAGGCCTATAAACAATCTGAATATTTCCTTGCAACCCTTGATAATATGACCAGAACGTTTTGCACCAGAGATATAGCAAACTAAGTCTAAAATAGAAATAACAAAACTATAACAGAAAAGACTGAATAAATTAAAAGAATATTTTTTTTTCTTCTACAATTATAGACATTAAGGTCTGCTCTAACTTAATAAGTTATATAAAAGATAACTAAATATTTGCTAATGGCAAACTTGCTAATTAACCTTTGAAAAGTAATAGCAATAAGATACAATATCATTATTTTGTAACACTTGATAATTTTTCATAAGGTTTAAACTCAAAATATACAAGCAAAGAAAAAAAAAATGCTATGTACACATAAATTAGTGCTGAACATCTATACTTTTTTTTAAATTAATGGCATCTTAATCTATTAATAATAGAGATTTGGGTGTAATTTTCTGTCTGTAAAACCAAAACTATGTCACAATATTCTCAATGATTGCGCAAGTCTATTAATGAGTATTTAATTTTATAGTCAAAATCGTTAATACATAGGATAAAAACAATCCTGTGTTATATAACAAGAAAAAATGTTTACCCCCCCTTTTTTTTTCTCAGTTACAGAAGTTTAACTAAAAAGTTTACAAATAATAAATACCTACGA
Organism: Doryteuthis pealeii; assembly: GCA_023376005.1. Taxonomy (NCBI): domain Eukaryota; kingdom Metazoa; phylum Mollusca; class Cephalopoda; order Myopsida; family Loliginidae; genus Doryteuthis; species Doryteuthis pealeii. The sequence goes on from JALAJA010000777.1 coordinate 14,788, forward strand.
TTTTGTGTAAAATCTATGTAAAATAATTCAAAATAATAATTTAATTAATATTAATAGATGCAATTCGCAAGCATTTTTTTTGCAAGGGAAAAGAACTAAGTTTCATTCAAATTTCTTTATTTTCTTACTCCTTTAGATAAATTTGATGATGTGTACTTAATAAAAAATACAAACCCATAATGGAAATACATGGAATTTTTAAACGTCCCATCCACTCAGGCAATATTCTTTCGAAAAAATTACATCTGCCCGGAACACGTTTTTTTTTTTCTAGTGTATTAACTGCATTTAGAGTAGAAAAATATCACGTAGTTACAAGAAATAAATTTAAGTGCAAATACAAAAAAGATTTTTTCTCTTTTTTAAATATTGTTATAATACAAGATTTTTTAATTAAAAGATATTTACTTAGAAAATCAATTTATTGTAAACTACAAATAGATTAAATTGAATATTCATTTTGGTTATGATGTTCTTTAGTTCAATTTCATCTATATTCGTATCTGATCATCTGGAAAGATCAAAATAAAATTGTAGTCATACCTTTTCCTCAGTTATCGATATCTGAATCACTAGCGCAATTTTTCTGAACAAAAAAGATCCACATTGCAAACTAGACAACTATTTCTTAAGGTAACATCCTTTAAAGTTTTGTTTTAAGATACTAAAGCAATCTAGATGAATAGACAAACAAGCAATCAGAATCAAAGCTAAGCTTTGCAAAAGGAAACAAATAATATAATATAAAATAGACTTAAAATAACAAATGATCCTTATTATATTTATCTCTTCATTAATAATAATCTAAAGAACTTAAATGCATTTGAATATTATTTCAGTATGGAAATATCTTAAACTCCAAAGAAAAGAAAAAAGTAAAAAACAAAAAAAAAAAAAAAAAAAGATAACCAAACAAAAAATGAATAATCGTTTAAGAACTACTATCCCACTTATCTATAAGTCATAGATTGACCCTTGTTTTATGCAACATAAAATTGATTTAAGGAATTTTATTTTTGAACCAAGAATTCGTTTCTCAGTCGCTCTTCAATTCTAGTCTAAATTAAACAACAAATGTATTACTCATTATCATTAGGTTTAGCACAATTTCTTGTCTAAAGTTGGGAGTCTTCAAATATGCAATTTCACAGAAAATATATACGGTATGAATCAGCAAATATCATCTTAAAAAGTAACTACAATAAGATATTGTAGGATTATTCATCTATATAATACTGGATCTCTGGATAAATTTTATATTTAGATTGCTGATCAGGATTTGAGTAAATTAAAACTAAATTTTATTAAAAAACAATTTCTTTATTAATTTTTTTCTTAACCACAGGTAAATGTTTCCTTAATGGCCCTCACTAATGTATTTAGTGGCAAAAAATTTGCCAACTTTTTGATTTAGGTGATTGAGAGCCTTTTTTTTTTTTAGTTCGACAAAAAAGCAAGTTTTAAGGATTGTATTTCTGGCATTATTATTACTTTATATTAGCAGATACGAGCAGAAATTTATAAAACAGTGAGTGTGTGCATACGCAGCAGATCTGTTCAGGTGTTTTCTACTTCTATCTTTAAGTTAAAAGTAAATTGGCCAATCAAATTACTTTCAGAACCTAATGGATGTTATTGGTCATATAAATCCGGTAAAAATTATTCATACAAAATTAAAATACTTAAGAAAAAAAGAAAAAAAAGTTTGCTTTACATTGGGATATGCTTTAAAAATAACTGCAAATGTGAATACAATGGAGAAAACTAAGATTGATAATACATAACATTATTTTTCCAAACTAAGTATAGTAAACCTTTGATATTGGGAAATAGTGATTTTTTGTGGTTGTACCCACCACATTCACTGATCCCTGTCTTATATTCCCAATATCAAAAGGGTTACTATTACTTAGGGATTTGAAATAATTTTATTTGTATATCAATCTTAGTTTCTCATTGTATTCACTATTTGAGATTTTTTAAAGATATCCAATGTAAAGAAACTTTTTTTTTCTTTTTTTCTTCAAGTATTTAATTTAGGAATATATAGTTTTTCCCTGGATTTTATATACATTAAATCATTAGTGTTTCTGAAAGTAATTTGCTTGCCAAATTTACTTTTAACTTAAAGATAGAATAGAACCCTGAACAGATCTTGCGTGCGTATGCACACACACAATCAATTTTATTAAATTTCTGCTGCTAATACACTTTGGCTAATATAAATAATAATAATGCAGAATACAATCTCTTAAACTTGGCTTTTTTGTCGAATGAAAAAAAAAAGGTCTTCTCTAATCACCTAAAATCAAAGTTGGCAATAGTTTTTGCCCTATCCCCAATACATTTAATATTGTGAGGGTGCCATTACTTGCTGCTTTGGAAACATTTTACCTGTGGTTACAAGAAAAAAATAGATATAAGAACATTTTGTTTTTTAATAAATTTTAATCTGGGTAATTTACTCATAATCCCTGATCACTAATCTAAATATAAATTTAACTCCATGAGAATCCAGTATTATTAATAAATGAATATCTATCAATTATCTTATTGTATTACTTTTTAAATGATATTTGCTGTTTCATACCGTATATATTTTTTTGTGAAATTGTATTTTGAAGCCAACTTTAGACGAGAAATTGGGTGCTAACTATCAATGATAATAATTTTTTAAGGTTGTAATTTAGATAAAATGAAAGGATAGAAACAATTCTTGGTTTCAAAATAAATTCCTTAAATCAATTTTTGTTGCCATAAAACAAGGTCAATCTATGATTATAGATAAGTGGATAGTAGTTTCTTAAAATTTTCATTTTTTGTTGGTTATCTTTTTTTTTTTTTTTTTTTTTTTTTATTTTTTCTTTTCTTTTGGAAAGTTAAAGTTTATTCATACTTGATAATTAATATTCAAATGCATTAATTCTTTAAGAGTTTATTTTTATTGAAGATAAAATATAATAAGGATTCAGTTTGTTTTATTTTAAGTCTATTTTATTTATTATTTATTTGTTTCCTTTTGCAAAGCTTTTGCTTGATTTCTTGTATTGTTGGTTTTCCTATCATCTAGATTTTGCTTTTTAGTATTCTTAAAACAAACTTTAAAGGATGTTACCTTTAGAAATAGTGTCTATTTGCAATGTGGATCTTTTTTGTTTCAGAAATTGCGCTAGTGATTCAGATATCGATAACTTAGGAAAAGGTATTGACTACATTTTTTATTGATCTTTCAGATGATCAGATACGAATTATAGATGAAATTGAACTAAATGAACTCATAACCAAAATTGAATATCAATTTAATCTATTTCTTGTATGTTTACAATAAATTTGATTTTCTAGTAAATATCTTTTAATTAAAAATTTGTATATTAAACAATATTTAAAAGAAGAAAAAAATCTTTTTTGTATTTGCACTTAAATTATTTCTTGTAACTACGTGATTATTTTTCTACTCTAAATGCATTAAACACTAGAAAAAAAAAACGGTTCCGGGCAGTGTAAATTTTTGAAAGATTTGCCTGAGTGGATGGGAGTTAAAAAAATTCATGTATTTCCATATTGGGTTTGTATTTTTTATTTAAGTAAAATCATCAAATTTATTAAAGGAGTAAGAAAATAAAGAATTTGAAATGGAAACTTAGTTCTTTCCCCTCAAAAAAAATGTTGTGTGTGCATCTATTAATTATTAATTAAATTATTATTTGAATATTTTACATAGATTTTTAACAAAATCGTAGGTATTTATTATTTGTAAACTTTTTAGTTAACTTCTTGTAACTGAGAAAAAAAAGGGGGGGTAAACATTTTTTGAGTGTATATAACACAGGATTGTTTTATCCTATGTATTAACGATTTTGACTATAAATTAATACTCATTAATAGACTTGCGCAATCATTGAGATATTGTGACATAGTTTTGGTTACAGACAGAAATACACCCAATCTCTATTATTAATAGATTAAGATGCCATTAATTAAAAAAAAAGTATAGATGTTCAACACTGAATTTATGTGTACATAGATTTTTTTTTTCTTTGCTGTATATTTGATGTTTAAACCTTATGAAAAATTATCAAGTAGTTACAAAATAATGATTGTATCTTTATTGCTATTACTTTTTCAAAAGTTAATAGCATTCGTCCATTAGCAAATATTTAGTTATCTTTTATATAACTTATTAAGAATCAGACCTTAATGTCTATAATTGTAAGAAGAAAAAAAATCATTTCTTTTATTTATTCAGTCTTTTCTTTATATTTTTGTTATTTCTATTTTATGACTTAGTTTCTATATTCTCTGGTGCAAAATCTTCTGGTCATATTATCAATGGTTGCAAGGAAAATATCAGATTGTTTATTAGCCTTTAGATTAATTGATATTGTCCTATATTTATTTACAAAAAAAAGTTCTGATTATTAAAGAAAGGTTTAAAATGTACTCTCCCTATCTCATACTCTTCAAACAAAATTGTATAAAAAGGAACAATTAAAATTGTCATGATGTATAGAAGTATATCTTGACTGTTTACATTTCATAAAATCTAATACCCTTGGGAAAGGTATGCATCAACCTACTCTCCTCCAACTATGGGTAAATAGCAGGGCAGACTGGACTCTTTAATCTTGGTTAGGCAACCAGTCTAGAAGGAACATTCTGAATTCAAACCTGTTAAAAGTCCTACTAAAAATTGACCTTGTGTCACATTCTGCTCAGGAGGAGGGGTTGGTAAAATATGTACTAAATCTCAGTCTCCTCCCCATCTTTCCTTTTTCTTTTTTCTTTTTTTTTTTTTTTTTTTAAATTAGAATTTTAAAATTAGAGCTTCTATTCTGTCCTTTTGACTAAGATATCACAAATGAATACATTAGAACAATTTCTCGTTTAATTTTATTATTCAAAATACAATAGCATTTTCTGTTTCCCATGAAACTTTTATACAAATGAATCTGCTAAAGATGATCTATATATATTTATAAATAATAAACAATTACATTATCATTATTGGTGCGATTGATTTTTCAACATTGTGCCTATAACAGAACATATCTATATTAAGTCTGGAGTTTCATGGCTGGTTTTAAGCGTTTCCAGAACTGCATTGCTATGCTAAATGTTGAAATCATTTTTTTTTTATTTTAATATTCCTCCCTCTGATTTATAGAAATTCTTAGTTGTTCACTTTAAAGTCTGTTATTGCAACAAATCAGTTGTGTTTCTGGTTTAATGTTCTTTTGCATGTGTTGATGGTGGCACACTTTGTTATACATCACAAAACTCACTTGAAACACACACACACACACATTCTCATGTTTGTTTGCACTCACTCAGTGTATATCATTCACACCAAAGGGGGAAGAGGGACAATTTTAAAAAGGATTATTTCCATGTTGATTTTTGTATATCAAATGGCATTTTCTTTTTTTACAGAGTATATTTGATGATATTTTTTAAGTTTATTATCAGTGTTCTTAAAATTTATCTCTCCACAGCCTAATGATGATAATATCAATAATAATAATAATAATAACCATCAGCTTAGGCTGGTGTGAAAAACTCACAAGGAGTGCAATAATAATAATAATCTAAGAATCCTATTTCCGTGCATTTTCTGAAAATGACTGATTTTGTGTGTAAATCAAAACTGTAAACAAACCAATTTAAATTATTCTACTTATGTCATAATTTAATATAATAAAACATGTGACCAATAATCTGAAATTGGAATCTTTTATTTCCTTGCATTATTTTTCTTAATACTTTTGATTAATAGAATAAAAAGTAGAACCAGAATTAACTAAATTTATCTATTTTGTTAATATTTTTCATTATTATTAAATAAAACTTTAACTACAATATTGTAAATAATCATAATCTATTTTAAATAAAATGATTTTTTTTTTTTTTTTTTTTTTCATTTTGGAAAAAAACAAAAACTACCAATCTATTTACAAAAATGTATGTAGTATCCAAAAAGTTATCCCAGGGTTTAAAATTGATAAAAGTTTGGATAAAAAAAACTAAGTTGCATCATTTTTCAATAATCAAAACAAAATTATCTTCATTGTATAATTTTTTTTCAATCCTATAAAAAGAAAATTTAAATTACCAAGAAACCTGAATCTTATTTTTATTTTTAAATACCAAAGTATTTTATTAATGCATTCTTTTTTATCTATAAGAAATTGATGAAATAATATGTATTTTGTATCAAAAAATAAAATTCCTAATTTTTAATAAATATGTAATTTTGTATCAAAAAAAATTTCTTAATTTTAATAAATATCATGTAATTTTGTATAAATAAAATTTCTAATTTTTAATAGATATCATGTAATTTTGTATCAAAAATAAATTTCTTAATTTTTAATAGATATCATGTAATTTTGTATCAAAATAAATTTCTTAATTTTTAATAATATCATGTAATTTTATCAAAAATAAATTTCTTAATTTTAATAAATATCATTTGTATCAAAAATAAAAATTTTTAATAAATATCATGTAATTTGTATCAAAAAATAAATTAATTTTTTATAAATAATATGTAATTTTGTATCAAAAATAAAATTTTATGTTTGTAGAGATTTAGGTTTGATATTATACTCATGAAATCTCTAAGAGACTTGCTGTTATTCTTTTTCTTTTTTTTTTAATTCAATCAAAATGTCTTTTTTTCCTTTCTTCAATTCATTGCCTCAGTATATATATGTCATGCCATTCACCGTCTTGTTTATAAATAATTCAGTCTTTATTTTTTCAAATAAATACTCCTGATCACAGAGCATCTTTTTTGTAGCTTATTCACACCGCTGGTCTTGTAAGCCAAAATGCTGGTCTTCTCTTATTGTATTGAATACTGTGAGAATAATCTGTCTATAATAATTTTATATTCAATGAACCAAGCAAGAAATATATACATTAGGTACTCCCAAAATGTTGCCTAATTTTCATTTTAAAAACGAATTAAAATTAATTAAATCGATTATTTAAGTCAAATTTTTTATCTTAAGTTGAAAAAGTAGTAACATAATAGGCATCAGTTTTTTTTTAAATGATATTACATATGTAATTTTTTGATACATTTAAGGAATTAAATTCTGCTAATAAAAAAATAAAAATTGGTAAGCAAAGATTTATGATGCGCTCAAAACAAAGCCTTTATAAGAAATACACTATGTACAGAAAAATAACTAAATTGTTGATATCTATTTAAATATAATATTTCTTGCATTCTAAAACACTGCGTAAAACTTGTTTACCTTGAGAAACCTTACCTTGAGAAGGGAAACTTTTTTTAAAACAAGTTTAATGTGATATACCCACAGCAGCAAGCAGACTTTTTCTCTGACCATTATCAGTGTTGGGTCTTCCCAAAGACTGTAAGATATGAAGAGTAAATATTTACTACGCTTAGTTTGATTTGGCACAAGGTCAGAATTATGGGGCATCTAGTTAGAATTCAAATTTTATAAAACAAAAATTTCTTTTGGGAATAAAAAGAGAAATTAGCTGTATAAACAGATACATGCATAAATAACACTTTTCATGGTACAATCCAAATATATCATGAACAGTCTGTCTTTGTGTTTCTTTATAACATCTGCTAATATCAGAGCGCAGTATTTATATCCATGGAAAAATAATCAAATATATTACCTCCTCCCCAAAAAAAATATATATTTGGGAAAATCATATATATTCTCCTTATTTTGGAAGGCCGGTTTAGCTCAGTGGTAGAGTGTCTGATTAAGAACTACAAGGTTCCGGGTTTGATGCCAACTCGGCATATGAGTAGCACAGATCTGTGCGGTAAAGTGAGGAGCTGATGGTAGGTGTGGCGCTCCACCTCAGACAACAAAACAATCTCCTTTGTCAATGCTAGTGAAAAGGTGATAGACTTCCTCGCTGTCTGACTGATACCGACTTTTAGGCCACCCTTAGGACTTATTAACTTTGAAATGACTGTTTATATATCTAAAGTTTGTTTAAGTTCCCATGTGATTTCTGCAAGTACAGATACAACACTCTAATCTAAGAAAAAAAAGAGTGTCACTTGATTCTATGCAATGCATACAGATACTAGCACTAATCATCCTAAGCAGAAATGTTAATCCATACTGAAATTATTTTTATTAGTTTTATTTTTTATGGGCTCTATGCTAATTTTATAAATAAATAGTTCAGTGCAAATACAAAAAAAAAAAAACTTAAAAGAATCTTTTAATGAAAGATTGACATTGAAGTGTAAGAATTAAAATTAGATTTATATCAAAATTCAACACAATTTGTTCATCACATGTTATTAATATCATGTACCTGTGTAATTAACATAATTATACCACAATGTTTATTAATAAGATTTAAGTGTATTTGCTTATTGTATTTTATACTTTTTTTTTGGGGGGGGGTTCAATCCATTTTATTTTTGAATCTTTACACAACCATTGTAGCCATATAACTTTGAATTGGTCATGTGACTTGCAAGTCATGTGACTTGCATATAAACAACAAAACAGTTGTTAGTTAATTAGTGGCGTTGTGGCCATCATCATCATGTCATGCTATGCTATTAACAAGAATATCCATGACAATCTCTCTCCAACCGTCCCTATCGCTCATTGTTCTTGCAGTCCTCTGTGCAGCGTCCAGTATCCGCACAGAGCTGATCAATGTATGTCTTTACTGGCCAACCCACACTGGCGTGAATCAACAAATGAGGAAAATTATTAAATATTTCTAGGATAATAATCATACACAGCATTAGTTTTGTCAAATATCATTTATTAATAATAATAATTTGTCTTGTATCTTGTATCTTTTGATTTTCATTTCTCTGAATTTTGAGATGAGGCTTGATGATTTGTATTATTCAGACTATTGTCCTCATTTTTATATACACGTTTTGGCCAATGTGCCCTCCAACTTCTTTCAGTATGTCTTGTCAGACTCAGGACCCCCTCCTCAAATTGGGAACCATCTCTTCAAACTCTGGATTCTTCTTATTGAACTTGATCCTTCATGTCATAATTGGGAGCATTTACAGAACTTTGAACCTAACCCTTTATTCAATCCATGGGGGGTAGACTGTTCTCATATCGCTTAAACATAACTGGGTGTAAGTGTTAAGCTATGTTAATTAAAACTAATTTTTAATCTCCCCTCCCCGTTTTTTTGTTTGTTTTTTTTTTCTTTTTTTACTGTGGAACCTCAGTTCTTAAGCTAATTTGTTCCAAAATTATGTTCGAGAAACTGAAACAATATTTCCCATAAGAAATAGTGTAAAGTTGAATTATGCATTCTTAATCATCAGATGAGTGCCTATTGTGAGTGTGTGTCTTTCCCTCTCTCTCCCAAGGAAGCCTTGTAAAATACACCAACTAATATAATATATATATATATAATATATATATATATAATATATATGGCAAATGTAATAGTCTGACTTAGGGCCAATGTCATAGGAGGAGACTTGTTTTTATGTGAAAACAGATGCTGTCTTTTTCCTGTCCATTTTAAGTGTTAGAAACTGTACTCTGTATATGATTCTTTTTTTTTCTTTTTTTTCTTTCTATCAAATTTGGCTATAAGTGCTCAAAACTTTTCCTATCTTTTGGTTTAAATAAGGATTAATATATTCCACTAGAGAAGTTTTTTTAAGTACATATTTAAAAAAAAATTTAAAAAATGAATAAAAAGAAAAAATCTTAAAGTGCATGTGATCTAATAGTTATTATTGAACTAAGTTCAAATTTCTAAAGACTTATATGCCTCCCCCTTCCCCAATAATTAGTTGAGCTGATTAGGTTCTCTCTTGCCATAACAGTTGGCAACCAATCTAAAGAGAAAGGACCACTTTAGTTTAAACCATGCAGAAAATCAAACCACCCTGTCTACCTAAGAACTGTGATTGTAAAATTCTTAGTTAAATAACAATGAAAAGCCATGACCACCCAAATTTTTGAAAAGAATACTCTTTTCATTCATTAAAAAAAATAATTGGTCGTTTATCATAACTAGCAGGACCTGGGAATAACCACACCGTGGTGATATAATTTAATGATTACATTTTATATGTTACTTAAAAGCTGAATAGTTCAATATGTAAAAGTATAATAAAATCTTGATAATCACTATTTTTTTTTTTCTTTCCTTCTTTCATTATATTAGATTGAAACAATAGCGCTTATATTTCTCACCCCATTGATCTATCTTCCACCTCTTTCTTCTTATATGTTTTTTATGTGTAGCAAAAAAAAAGTTTTCCTTTCTTTCTTTCTTTATGATAAATACAGAATGGTCCATTATTTAGCTGAAGTGATGACACTCATAAGAACTTCAGCAGATAAGCAACACTAGATGATCAGATTATCATTTTTGTATTTCATTCTTCGGTATGATGTGACAGTCTCATTTTTAACCAGATGGTTTTGCAAAGATGATAAGACAAAAAATTAAGGAACACAACTATTAATATATAGATAAACAAAGAAGTTAAAACTAAAGATGATCTAATAAATGTCTGTGGAGGTCTAGATATATAGTTGATCAAGTTGAATGTAAATGAATGTAATCCTCTTTGTATCTCGCTGCTATGATAATAGGTTCATTTCAACGATCTAAGCAAATAAAGAACTAATAATGTGATTGTGTGTGTGTGTGTGTTTGTCTTTTGCATACATATTTAATTGAAGGTTTCTTTAATTTGTTTATTCATTTAGGGCCGGTTTAGCTCAGTCGATAGAGTTTCGGCTAGGAATCACAAGGTTCCTGTTCAATGCCTGCTATCGCCAACTTAGCTCATGAGTAGCACAGGATCTGGTGTGTTAAAAGGCGTTGCGGGTAGGTGTGGCGCTCCATCTCAGATGCTAAAATAATCTCCTTGTCTAGCGCTAGGAAAAGGGGATAGACTCCCTTGCTGTCTGGCTGATTATTGACATTAGGCCGCCCCGACGACTTTACTTTTTTATTCATTCTAAAGATCCTCCTCCTTTTTATTTTAATCATTTTGATTTCTTCTAACCATATCAGATATTAAAAAATTTAACAAAGAAAAACACAGCCTCAAAGGGTAATTTTATTGCTGTTTTAATTAGGAAAATGAATTTTTTTTTTTTTAAATATCTACATAGTTTTATACTCTAGTTAAGGGTCAGCACATCTGGCCTGGGCCCTCATTTAGAATAATTGACAAAATTCCACCTTACTTCTTTGAATATGATTTGCTTACAAAAATTATTTTTTCTGAAAATTTAGAAACTTTTCTAATCCTGCCTAAAATTAACTTTCCAATTTTTGAATGCCAAAAAAGTATTCTAATCAAATCTCTATTTTGATTTAAAAAGAAAACATTCATTTTTAAATCTGGATGTTTGTGGTTTTTTTTGGGGGGGGTATATATATATATATAATATATATATATATATATATATATATATAATTATTTAACCTACCCTTTTCTCCATTTAAAAAATAGAAATGATAATCTACTAAAAAGTTCCATCAGAATTAATTTTCAGAAGATTAATGCCAATGTGGGCATAGGTCTTAGAAAGGTTTGTCATCATACTTTCATTATCCCGTCTTTTTTAGTGCATAAAACTAAGGTTTTTGAAAATCCTGCTTTTAGTTTACTAACATGACATTCAATGTTTCCGCTTTTGTCTTTCAATGAAACAACTTTGTTACATTTTATATTTTCAAATTGTAGCATTTCTAAAATTTGAACAAAAGACAATGTGAATCTGATCAAAAGAAAAATGAATGACAATCATTTTGTTTATGTTGTTTAGTCCATGAAAATTTTGATGAGAACTAAAAACTATCATTGTTTATCATAATTATCTGCAATAAAAAAAAAACTTGTTGACTTTGGAGTTTCTTCTGATGTCAAGTGTTTCTTGATATTTTCCCAGCTGTGTAACAGGTTAATAAATATATAAATAAAAAAAACTTCTTTTTTTTTTTTTTTTGTTAAATAAATGAAAGCAGGACTTGAGTTAATTATCAAACCTTTCATCTTCCAATTTATGCCATTGCCATTAGGTAGAACAGACACTCCTCATCCTCATCCATACAAAGTGATGGATAATATCCTAAGTGTATGGCTTCTGAATGTATATGATAAATATGGATTACATAAAATAGAATCTTCATTATATACACGATTATGACTTGACAAGTGTCCTGATTTTGTTGTTGTCTATAGTTAATGTTTTGTGGAAAAGCCAGAAGTATGGAGATGCTCCTTAAAGAGAATTTCTACTAACAATGGTTGCTAGCCTAGTTCTATGATTATTGTACCATTCCAGGTGCTCAAATCTTGGTGCGTAACTTGGCACCTTAATTCTTCTCTCTCTCTCTCCACTCTGTGTCTGTGTGTGTGTGTGTGTGTGTGGTGTATTTTATATATATATATATATATATATATATAAACTGTAACCAGAGAATGTATTTTGCCGCTTCTCACAGTGTGATTTATAACCTACATCAGTCTCTTGAGAGCCCAGATCTGACAGTGCGCCTGAGCAAGATTTATGAGCAAGGCTAGCTGTTGCCTATGCAGCAGACCTTCCCTCTTTATGACACCAATGTTGTCCAAGGAAAGACAAAAGTAATATCCAACTTAGCATCAGCTTCCACTTACTGCACAGATCCAAGCTGAGCTACTCATGTAAAAAGTAAGTACAGTGGCAGAATGTTTATAGTGTATGCAGCCGCCGACATAAGGGAGTCTAATCCCCTTTTTCTCTTGCACTAGACCAAGAGAAGATGTTTTGGCTGAGGAGCAGCATCACAACATTACTGTTCAGCTCACACTTTACCACTCGCGATCAGATTATACAATCTGTGCTACTCAGTGCTGAGTGGAGCGGCCAGTATCAAACCTGGAACCTTGGGGTTCCTAGACAGATGCTTCTACTTATTGAGCTAAATACATCCTTATTATAATTTGATAAATGTTTGGTCTCAACAAAAAAAAATATTACTTTACCAGAGATGCTGATAGTTACGCGTCCTGCATCCCTGGGCCACAAATATCTAAAAGGACACAGTAAAAAATCATATCCGTGCGTCCAGTGTTTTTGTTTGTTTTTTACTCCTGCACCATTTCAAGCTAAACTGTAAATACATTTCCAATAGTTTCTTTAAAATGAATACACAGATAGGTACAAGGTTAGGAGCTTAGATGAATTACTTGGGATCCATAAATTTTCCCGGGACTCATCAAAGCTGATATGTGCATCCCAGGATGCACTAAATCAAGAAGCTATCAGCAATCACTGGAGTTTACATTATATTAATTCTCTTATCCAAAATACCAATCAAATAAATTCACTTTTGGTTGTGTATTTAAATGTTTCTTATATCTCAATATTTCAAGAGATGCACTTAGTGACTTTATTCACATTTGTAAATTTCTATGTCACAGTCTGTATTTTTGTCAGGGATCCCCTCCCCCTTGGTTTCTATTTAGAATGTTTCTTAACAGTCAGCTGTGGATACTGACATTTGCAGTTTTTTCTCTCCCCCATGTTTAAAACTGATTCCCCCACCCCGGGCTTTCAATCAATCCTTTCTCTCCTAATGAGTGAATTTATCTCCACATTTTGCTTTTTACTAAACAAACATTTAATCTTCAAAATTCCTCATTTTTCAAAAAAGACATTTTAATTATCATTCCTCAAGATAATATTGAGCTTTTCAGAAAATTCTCAAATATCTTTTATTGGTCACAGTTCAATACTGAAAACTTAATTTTGAAATATAATTCTTCAGCTTTTTAGGGCCTGATTTAGCTCAGTTTGTAGAGTGTTCGGCTAGGAATCACAAGGTCCTGGTTCGATACCGGCCCTCACCAACCCAGCATATTAGTAGCACAGGGATCTGTGCAGTAAAGTGATGGTAGTGTGGCGCTCCATCTCACGCCAAAAACAATCTCCTCGGTCTAGCGCTACTGAAAAAGGGATAGACTCTCTCGCTGTCTGGCTGATACCGACTTAGGCCACCCTGACGACTTATATATATATATATATATGAGAAGAAATACAGAAACGATGCTGTTTGATATGGGCTTTTTAGCCAACAATTTTTGGGAGAATATGCTGCTTAATTGAATCGTACTAATTTTGAAGTTAAATAATAATAATAATAATAAAATAATAATAAATATATATATATATATATATATATATAAAGGACGCTACCTATCAGCATCTTTGCTACGATATAACTAATTTGAAACAAAATTATTAATTCATGGCCAAATTGATTTTAATATTATTGTTAACAATGTTCGAACATGATGCTCATTTCTTAATGTTTGAATCAATTTAGAATTTGTTAAAAAATATTACAATATCAAATATCTGCATTGTGATTAATAATATTGTAATATTAGTGATAAATATAAGTTTTATTTAGAATTGAAAATGAACCCTTAATATTTTTAGATGATTTCATTGTTTCTTTCTTTTTTTTTACATTTCCTTTGAATTAGATTTAAAGCTGTTTGATAGAAAAAGAGAGAGTTTGTATGTTTGAGTTGCTTGAAACTCCCTCAATCCCATGATTATCTAGCATGGCTCGCCTCAAAATATTTTCAGCATGGAGGAGAGCAGGGTTGTTGCACCTGAACGGAGCTGATGATTTAAAACTACACATTGAACTGTTATAGCTAAGTGGCATAAATAGAAGGCAGAGTAAGTTATAACTAGCTGCTGCTATTGCTGGCTGCTGCTGTTCGTGTACAACATCATTAGTCATGGAATCACTTTAAGCTCTTTCTACTTCTGCTCTTATCATATGAGCAGAAAAAATGAGCAAATAGCTGCACTTGTCTATCTCTCT
>JALAJA010000778.1:0-31314 GCA_023376005.1 Doryteuthis pealeii
TAATGCTTCTACAAGAATGTATTTACATTCTTTGTAGAAGAATAATTGTGTTACTACTTAACTCATAACTGGGCGCAGAAAAAATATTTTGTTTTAAATGAAAATTCGTGTGTGATTCAAATTAAAGTAGTGAAAACTATTTTAAAAACAAAACAAAACAAAACAAAAACAAAAAGAAAAAAAGAAAGAAAGAAGAAAAAAAAATTGTCTTAAGAAAGACGAACAAATGTAAAATAAAATGGAGTAAATAGAATCACTGCAAAGAAACGCGCGAATAAAAAAAATACAAGACAAACCCCCCCCCAAAAAAAAAAATAATAAAATAAACAAAGCAAAAAAGAAAAAAAAAAAACAAATAAAATGCGGCGATAAGGTCAGAAGGAAACAATAAAATAGCCAAGAAAAAGAAAAAAAAAGAAAAAAAAAGAAAAAAAAAAGAAAAAAAAGAAAAAGAAAAGAAAAAAAACCAAAGGTGGATAGTATGAAGCAAGAAATGACATCCCCACAAATCGGCGTGTGCGAATATTTTTGGACTTGAAGGTCATCTAAACATGTTGATGGTTTTGTTACACAGGTAACATGATAAGAAGTTCTCTGTTTCGGAAGTAATCTAATTTTATGAACTATTGACTACTTGTGTTCAAACCAAACGCATTTCACCTGAAAAACACCTGGAAGCCGGCAGATTCACAGGTGAAGAGTTGCATTTATTAACATTTAAACTTAAATGCCGTAAAAATGTCAAGAATACGCATTAGCTTTAAAAACAAGTGTTGGTTGGTGGATTTTATGGCATGTCAACCCTTGTTGTGTTATTTTATACCGAATCTGTTTTTGTATTCATATTGATGGGTATTCAATTTTTTTAAAACTCAAGTTTTTACACGCATTTTTTCTATTTAACCCATAGATACCCATGAAACATTCATATTTTGATGATAAATGTAAGTATTAAACTTCTACTTATTTGTAGGGACATTACCGCAGAAATAGTAACTAATTATAATAGTAGTCAACAGGTGGACTCATTGGGGGGAGTTATACCCCTCTCAGTCGTAGAGTGTTCGGCTAGAAACCGCAAGGTTCTTAGTTCGATACCGGCCCTCGCCAACTCAGCGTATGAGTAGCACAGGGATCTGTGCGGTAAATAAGGAGCTGATGGTAGTGTGGCGCTAGTGAAAAGGGGATAGACTCCCTCGCTGATTGGCTGATACCGACTTTAGGCGCCCCGATGACTTTACTTTACTTTATACCCTTCTGTAGAGATGCAGTTGGTGAATTCTACAGCCTCAGCCGACAGGGCGGATAATGATCTAGTAATAATTAATAGATAATGGATCATAAGTAGAGATCACTGATAATCTAACTACATAACATTCTAAGCAAATGGTACCGGGTGCCAATAAATAAGTTATTAGAAAAAAACTGAGTTGACAAATTTCAACTTCTCATCTTATGAGCAAGGTGTAACAAAATATGATTATATAGCAGCCCCCGGACTGAAAACAACAGTTAACTAGGATATACCGAGGTCACCAGACTCGATTCATCATCTAAGTGGTCATGGGGTTGGCCAGACGTACGGACGATTCCATCCACGCGAAGCGGAAGTAGGGGTTGGGTATTCTGTGAATGCCAATAAAAAGAAGATGGGTTCTAGATCCGCCCTTCTTTTGGTGTTTGAGGTATGAGAGATCAGCGTTCGAGTGTATTGAGGCTAATAACGACTGTTAAGAATTCCTTCACAGACAACTACCATATCTTTATACTTATTCTATGCAAACAGCCTCGTCCAGGAATTAAACTCAGGTCACCGAGCCAGTGCCTACGATAATAACCATTACAGTAGATGCATCTCCAAAACTCGTTGTAATGAAAAAATATAGATATCATTCAGAATTTACGGTATGATCATAATTGCACTCTTATTTATCAACACCTTATTGGAGTGAACAGAGCTGCAAGTGTTTAGTTCAAACAGTGAAAAATAAACTCCTACGCAATCAGCTTTATCAATTGAAAGCTTATGTAAAGGCTTCGGTGGAATAACTCGTAATTAGCTTTGCTTTATTTATTTAACGGCCTATGCTAATGAATATTTAATAACGAAATTTGACTAATTTGTAAATATTTTATAATAATCGTAACCACTTATATTTTCAACGTTCCATTGCAATGATTTTTAAAATCTCACTTTTGATTTATCTGTAATAATAATAATAATAATAATAATAATAATAATAATAATAATCTCTGGGGCTTTGAAATAAAAACAGATCACCTTATCCCAGTAAGAAGACCAGACCTAGTGTTGATAAACAAAAAGAAAGAACTTGTCAACTGGTGGATTTGCAGTGCCGGCAGATCACAGGGTGAAGCTAAAGGAAAATGAAAAAATAGACAAATATCTGGACCTTGCCAGATAACTAAAAAAGTTATGGAATATGAAAGTGAAGGTGATACCAATTGTAGTTGGTGAACTTGGAACAGTCCCAAAAGGATTGGAAAAGGGTCTGGAATGTTTGGAAATCAGAGAAGGGTTGAAACCATTCAGAACACTGCACTGCTGCAATCTGCTAGAATACTCAGAAGAGTCCTGGAGCCCTGAGGAGACTTGCTGTCACTCAGACTTCAGTGAAAGACCATCAGCTAATGCTGATGTGAAAACTCAAAAGGAGCAAATAATAATAATAATAATAATGAGAACTTGTTAACTGGTAGATTTTTGCAATTCCAAAAGATCACACAGGGTGTAGATGAAAGAAAACGAAAAGATAGGCAAATTCCTGGATCTTGCTAGAGAACTGAAAAAGCTGTGGAATATGAGGGTGAAAGTAATACCAATTGTCGTTGGTGTACTTGGAACAGTATCCAATTTTTAGAAAACAAACCAGAGAAACTGGAAATCAAAGGAGGAATTGAGGCCATCCAGACAATAGCATTGTTGAAATCGGCTACAACACTCAGAAGAGTCCCGGAGACCTAAGGAGACTTGTTGTCCCTTAGACTCTAGAGAAAGACCATCTTCTTACGTTGGTGTGAAAAAAATCGCATGGAAGGAAATGATAATAATGGGTAAATAGTATGAAAGCTAGGTTAGGTAACCAGTCTAGGAGAATGAAAACTCTGAATGTAAACCTGTTAAACTCCGCTTAATTGACCTTGTATCGCATCCTGCACATGTGGAGGGGTTAATATATATATATATATATATATATATATATATATATATATATAATATATATACATACATACACACACATATATATATATATATAGTCACTCTGGCACCGAAGCATGAAGCCAGGAGGTTCAGAAAAAAGTAACGGCACACCAACATCTTCAGGGACAGACTTCACTTGCGACATCTGTGGTCGGGGCTGTTTTTCGAACATGTTTTCGAATATATATATATATATATATATATATATATATATATATAATATACCAAGCGTGTTGGTAGATCTTTGCGGAGAGAAAAAACCCGGCAGAGAGTTTGATTGTAAAAATATACTACCAAACATCAACCAGGAAGAAAAAAATTTTTGAAAAAAAGAAAAGACCAAGATATTCGTACCAACAAAAAATAATCTATTGGTATAGTATTTGGCCAAAAGAAAAAACAATTTATATGCATATATATGTATATAAGATATATATATATTCATATAACCGCTAGGAGAAGCTAATTTGTAAAAAGTGCTCGATACCTAAGTAGAGCCAAGTAATAAGGATATCTACTGAGTCAGACGAACCTACTATTAGTTTCGCATAAAGCTCTTCAGGGCTAAAATCTGACTGAAGAAGAAAAGGAGCAAGACCAATAAACACTACTAACCACATAAATCATTTAAATTATCAAATCATACTGACCAATAAAAACACTGAACGCATTAGTTTATTGTTTAATTAAAAAATATTTAATTTCTATATTAACTGATTTTCTATTTATTTATTTATTTTATTTTATTTTATTTTTTTTTTTTATATTATTATTTATATATTATTTAGAATCAAGCAGATTTGAAACAAAAATTAAGTGTAAGCACCCCGTCGTCATTCTCATCCCCTCAACCAAATGGAACCCAGCACGCCAACGATTGTCCATCTCTTTGCCCGTAGTTAAACGATCCATCGATACGACTAAATCTAGGGAGACGGGGTTTATTCTTTAAACCTCGACATCCCGAAACCCATCATGGGAGAAGCAGCAAATGAATTAGGGAATTGGGCATGACTCCCGTTGCTGGTACATATGCCAATATACCTTTCCCCTGTTGCTACCAAACCCCTGAGGACAAGGAGGTTAATTTCCACTGCTGCCATTACCTCCATTATATGGCGAGCAATCAGAAAGGCACACGTTTAAAACGGTCGGGATGCATCCCTTTATTCGAACGGGGTTTTTTATACTCCTATATAACCTAAATAAAATGATCGATCCCGCTAACCACGGACTTTATCGTGATGACGGATTGATCATTTTAGATGATAGTACCCCCCAAAAAAGTGATATTTTAAGAAAAAAGCTACACTCCTTCTTTAAAGAATTTGGTTTTGGTATAGAGGTCGAAACTAACCTTAAAATAACCGATTATCTAGATATAAGTCTTAACTTATATAATAACACGATATCTCCATATAGAAAAATAAATAAAAGGCCATGTTATATAAATATTGGGTCTAATCACCCAAAACCAGTTTTTAAACATATACCAAATGGCATCGGTTATAGGCTCTCTACTAATTCTTCCAATATTAAAATATTTGAAAAAAGTAAAACTGAGTACGAGCAAGCTTTAAAAAATAGTGGATATACTGAGAAAATCCCTTATAGAGATATAAATGAAACATCTAGAGTTAATAATAAAAGAAAAAATAGAGCCAGAAAAATTTTATGGTTTACGCCTCCTTATAATATGGCCGTGACAAATAATATAGGCAAGGAATTCTTTTAAATTATTGAAAAAGAATTTTCCCCCCTCTAATATACTCTATAAAATTTTTAATAAAAATACAATTAAATTGAGCTACAGTTGCACACCCAATGTAGCCAATATTATTAATAAGTTGAACATAAAAAAACTTAGTGATAAACGTAATAACGAAACATCTAAATGTAATTGTATCGATAGGACTAGGTGTCCCCTTAGGGGTAAATGTAAAACCGAATGCATAGTGTATAAAGTTGAGGTCTACGAGGGTGACCCTAAAAAATATAGGGATAAGAAAGTTTATATAGGCTCTACTCAGAATGACTTTAAAGCTAGATTTTATAATCATAAGTGTAGTTTCACTAATGAAAGATATAAATTTAATACTGCACTATCTAGCTATATATGGAAGGTAAAAGCTAGGGGTATTGACCCTATACTAAAATGGGAAATTGTTAAAAAATGCAGGAAATATAAAGCTGGCGATAGATACTGCCAGCTTTGTATGGAAGAGAAATTAGCGATAGTAACTTTCCCTAATAATAAAGAAATTTTAAACCAAAGATCAGAAGTTCTAAACAACTGTATGCATAAAAAAACATGGCTTCTCCGTAGTTGTTAACTTTTATGGATTTAGTATGGGTGAGCGCTCTTCAGTTTTTTTCATTTCCCTAACTTTGCCAACATTGTTCGTAATTTGCTTGTTTAAGCATACGTTGTGTTGCTTCCTTGGGTATAAAAAACCCCGTTCGAATAAAGGGATGCATCCCGACCGTTTTAAACGTGTGCCTTTCTGATTGCTCGCCATATAATGGAGGTAATGGCAGCAGTGGAAATTAACCTCCTTGTCCTCAGGGGTTTGGTAGCAACAGGGAAAGGTATATTGGCATATGTACCAGCAACGGGAGTCATGCCCAATTCCCTAATTCATTTGCTGCTTCTCCCATGATGGGTTTCGGGATGTCGAGGTTTAAAGAATAAACCCCGTCTCCCTAGATTTAGTCGTATCGATGGATCGTTTAACTACGGGCAAAGAGATGGACAATCGTTGGCGTGCTGGGTTCCATTTGGTTGAGGGGATGAGAATGACGACGGGGTGCTTACACTTAATTTTTGTTTCAAATCTGCTTGATTCTAAATAATATATAAATAATAATATAAAAAAAAAAAAAAAAAAATAAAATAAATAAATAGAAAATCAGTTAATATAGAAATTAAATATTTTTTAATTAAACAATAAACTAATGCGTTCAGTGTTTTTATTGGTCAGTATGATTTGATAATTTAAATGATTATGTGGTTAGTAGTGTTTATTGGTCTTGCTCCTTTTCTTCTTCAGTCAGATTTTAGCCCTGAAGAGCTTTATGCGAAACTAATAGTAGGTTCGTCTGACTCAGTAGATATCCTTATATATATATATATATATATATATATATATATATATATATATATATATATATCGGCATTGCATATATATATGTTGAATGTAAAGACGCTTAAACAATTCAACATATATATATATATATATATATATAACTATAGCCTGGGATAGTCACCGCTTCAGCTTTCAATGGAATGGTGCGCCGAATTGCAGTAGTATTAGGAGAGTGCTCGATATAAAGAATAGAGCTATAATATAATATAATATAATAAAATAAATATATAAAGGTATTACATATCTATTTATTTGATGGCAATAGAACAGTCACAACCTTAGGTTTCATACATGCAAAATCGCATGCATTCATCAGGTGACGTTGATCAACGTCACCTGATGAATGCATGCGATTTAGCATGTACGAAACCTAAGGTTGTGACTGTTCTATTGCCATCAAATAAATAGATATGTAATACCTTTATATATTGATTTTATTATATATATATATATATATATATGTTGCATTGTTTAAGCGTCTTTACATTCAATATATATATATATATATATATATATATATATATATATATATATATATATATATTTGTAAATGTATAAGTAGTAACTTACCGGTGGGTATGAGTACGATCGTTGGAAGCGCACAATATCCAGAGGCTAAGGTTGAGAAAAAACAAATACAAAAACAATACAAATAACTCAAGTAGGTTACTCCTTTCCATTGTTAATATATATATATATATATATATATATATATATATATATATATATATATATATATATATATCCGTATTGCAGTCTCGGAAGGCTATATATTTCTCGTGAGCCTGAAGTTAATACGCCTTCTGTGACTGTGAAAGCCCCGACCACAGATGTCGCAAGTGAAGTCTGTCCCTGAAGGTGTATATATTGGTTTACTACTGTCTCCTCTAGTGAGATAGTATTAACCACACACTGTGGTAATATATATATATATATATATATATATAATATATATATATATATATATATAAAATCATAATTGGTATCAAATAACCCATGAGGGTTGATATGCCATTAAACCAAACTATTAAAGAACGGGACACTGGACAAAGAATCTAAATCAGTTGTATTGAAATTTTGAAAAAAAAAATCTGTCTCCTCAAGTGAGATAGTGTTAACCATACATTGGTTATATATATAATCATAACTGGCATCAAATAACCCATGAGGGTTGATATGCCATTACACCAAACTAACAAAGAACGGGACACTGGAACAAAGAAACTAAATCAGTTTTGAAATTTTAAAAAAAAAAGCGAAAAAACCTACCACAAAAACCTCAAGAATTCTTTCTGTAAAGGAAATATTCTGGCCAATTTGTATATTTAGATTTTGGATTTTTTGACAGTAATAAATGAATCAGAAGTAACACGTGACATTAAAACTTCTTATTCTTAATGGACTATATATATTCAAAAGATAATACGTATATCGGACAGATCTGTGTACAATAGAAATTTGTCAATAGATGGGCAATGGATGATGTTGTTTCACTGCCAGAAGATTCACAATGTCAGATTCAATGTCATAACGTGACTCGTGATAAAATATTGATTAACCAGAACAACACTTAACTCGGCGCGTTGCCGTTCTACCAACACAGGAACGTTGCCAGGGTATTACGACTTTAGGAAGACATCAATTATGTCCGGGTGAAGGGGTCAAAATGGGGGGTGGGTGCAAATGGGGAGCGATTGCTGGTTGGTTATTTTGTTTAATGGCATATCAACATTTGTGGGCCACAAATGCCAAACATATGTGCGGCTTGGTTTTATAAACTGGTAGAAATAACTTTTACTAGCAAAATAAAAAACGCCCTGTGGGCGATGTAAAAATAGATTTGTGAAACCTAAGTAAAATCATCAAATTCGTTAAAGGATTACAAAATAAAACAATTTTAAATGTAAACTTTAAATATCTATTAAAATAAAACAAACTATATATAGATATATAATACCAGTCATGTATTTATTAAAACTTGTTTTAAAAAATAATGAGGACTGTCTAATGTTTCATGTTCAAATTTTGAGTGTATTTATTCTATGTTATGACGATTTTGGGTAATGTGATGTAAGCAGTGATGTTATATTTTATGCTCTTTATAGGGCCAGGTTAACTAAGTCGGTAGAGCGTTCGGCTAGAAAACACAAGGTTCCTAGTTCGATACCGGCCCCTTCGCCAACTCAGCGTATGAGTAGCACAGGGATCTGTGTGGTAAAGTAAGGAGCTGATGGTAGCTGTGGCGCTCCACCTAAGACGCAAAAACAATCTCCTTGGTCTAGCGCTATTGAAAAGGGGATAAACTCCCTCGCTGATTGGCTGATACCGACTTTAGGCCACCCCGACGACTACTTTTTTATGTTCTTTAACTTCATGTGTATCAATAAACTAGTAGAAATATTTTACATTAATTTGCAAACAGATCTATTTGACTCATAGATAAGACCCTAACAGGTACTACCACAACCACAGTGGACCTAGGAGTAATGACAATGAAGGAATATCCCACACTCCCCAGAGTGCAAGAAATGGAACCTTACCACTAGATGCAGTTTAGCATTATACCCAGGACACAAAATGGGATGGGGGTAAGTAAAACTAGGGGCGTATAAATGCAAATAGGAGTTATGAGTAAAAATGATTTGTATGGTAAAATTAGCACAGAAGATTTAGTCTATATGATATTCAATGTGTTGGTAGGGAATGGTAGGTTCCCTTTTCCCCCCTTGGTGACGGTCTTGGTCGGATCGAAAATCGAAAAATAGAAACTGGTCTTTTGATACGGAGGCAATTACACCGGATGGATATTTAATCGGTCGACTCGCCCAATGGAATTCGACAAAGGGGTGACCCAACGGATGTTCTTGTGATTACCTGAAGATGCCGTATTAATACGGTTGAAATAAATTATTGTAATGAAGTAAGTTTAGAGTTTTTTCTTCATTTACTAAATATCTTGCTCTGTCCTTCCACTCACTGGTATTAGGCACATTGAGCTCTCCTTATGGTCTACCTGCATCAGCTTGGTTAAACCACATGTGGAAAGATCCTAACTATGGAATATATATATATATATATATATATATATATATATATATATATATACCGCGCAGTAGGCTAGGAAAAGTAATAAGACAGTAGAAGACTGTTTTCAAAAGTTGGAATATTGGTCTGATATTTGCATAAGTGAGAAATACACAGTCACTAAATGTCGTTGATTCTGTGTACGCTATTCAAACCCATATCTACGTATGCATTATCACCGATATAAAGCATTCTTTCTTTATGAATATAGCAAACCATATATATACATTTTTAAAATGCAGACATATTAATCGTAATTGTCAGCTTAACGTTTCTTTTTCGAATACATTGTATCTGTAACCTTCTCTACTTTCTTGTATTCACATTAAGCTTATTATATCATTAAGAAATAAAGTCAATCATGTAGGAAGGAAAAAAGTCAGACACGTGGTCGCAGACAAATCCCTCTCAGTTTGTTATCTGTTATATACTGATCTTTTCACAGTACCAAATCTATATAACGTTATATACCTTTCTTACTTCTTACTCTGTCGTCTATTCTTCTGGCCGGCTTTGCTTCTGGTCGTCTATCATCTATCTTGGTCTGGTGTATCTTCTAAGGTCTCGTCTGGTCTTCTATTGAGGATTCCGGGTCTGGTTTCTGTTGGGGACCACTCCTTATCAGAAGCCCTGTGCTATTGTTAGTTTTTAGTAATAAACACAAGACTTCGATTTATGTTGATGTTACTTTATTCCAAATCCCCACCCAGACAATCTGCGCAGATGAGGCTTACATGTTGCTAGCTCGGCTTCTAAGTTCTAACTGACTAACTGAGTTGCTTACTCCTTAAACCGGAAGAGGGCCTTCTATGGGGTTCCGGTTCTCACGATTCATCCCCAGAACGCAAGGTCAGAGTGAGTTCAAACGCTGTCACTCACCCTCAAGGCCATCAGCTGTACTAATCGCCATAATGATTTCTACAATACCTTAAAAATGTATTAGGGATCCAATAATTATGTAACAGTTATCGATGTTGCAATTTCTTTTTGGACCGGTCTCAAAATCAGGTAGAAAAGCGTGAAGTAGTATTCTCGAGTCGACGAAGGGAAGATTTATAGTGTGACAAGTCGTAGCCCACCCCTAATGAAGTGAGGCGGTTTTATTAGCTCCGAAATTTAGGTCGTTAGTTGTTACTCAGCCGGTAACCAACATACTATCTCTCTTCAAAAATTCCCCGACTCTCGTGTGTGACAGTTTCTCGCACCTACCACGAAACTTCTTGTAAAGGATATTTTATTGTCGCTCACATAGCTGGGCACAAGGTTTACTGGTGATGGAAGGTGGCGACTTTATCATAGCAGTAAGCTATTATTTTGGCCAAAACGTAGTAACTATAATCGACACCAAATTAAAAGTGCGAATAGATTGTATGGAATAACGTAATGTACCAGAACGATATGTGTCGCATAGAGCCAAATTCGAGTCGTAGTAGTAGTCATTTAGTAGTAGTCGTCGTCGTTAGTTCAGAAACAACACACGTAAGTTGTATAGTCACAAAGGGTTTATTACATTCGGGCTCGTGGGTTCTTTTCAGAGAGAGAGAGAGAGAGAGAGAGAAGAGAGAGAGAGAGAGAGAGAGAGAGAGAGAGAGAGGGGGGTACGGTCAGATTACGCTATCCTAAATCATGTTCAGTACAACTATGTCAAACCCAAACGGGGAACCGGGAGCCACGTCTGAATCCCCCAGAGCCCAGTCGAAAAAGAAAGGTCTGTCTCCTCTTCCGTTTCTTGTCCCGGTGTCACATCCGTTTCCGGTCAAAACCTGGAACTTCCGATTTTATTTTTACATCTATTTCCGGGGTCATTCGTCGGTCAAATTACTGGCACTCTGTTGAGTGGTTACCTTTCTAAACTTTAACGTTTGTTCTTATTTCTTTTTCTTCTCTTTCTCCAGAAAGCCGAATACCGTTTTATTTTCAATCCCCAAATTTCCGGTAGACCCTAATAATTACGCTACAGTGGAAAATGCTTGTGGAAAAATAATGAATCAACCTTTCCCTCTAGCCATGAGTAAAATAGTTGGGCAGCTTTAGCTATTAAGTTTTGGTGGGCCTCTAATCTGGCGGAAAGACAATTTTAAATTCCAACCGTGAGTAAAGCATTATTTTCCTTAACACTTATGATAATGCAGAATGTACAGATAAAAGCAGCTAGCGAGAAGTATGATCACAAACGTCAGAAAAGGACAAGGCTCATTAGTACCGATCTAAAAGAAAGACAACTATGAATATAAACTACGCAGAAGGCAACGGAAAACACTTCCCTATTCCCCCCCCCCCAGAGAACAATTATAAGAATTAATAGGTTCATGAGCAACAGTAAGTCCATATAATGCATTCGTGTATCAATAAACTAACATACACTAACACTGAACATTCGGTAGGGAAAGACAAACAATTAACTCTCATGAACAATGCACATATGGATGTTTAATAAACATAACACGTAACAACAAATAACAAAATACATATGTCCCAAACAAGTTAATTGTGCAATATGTTCAATGAACAAAAAAGTGTAATCAGTTATAAAAGACGGTGTCTTCCATAGAGCGGTGTGATAAATAGCGAGAAAACTAAAGACTAATTGCCTCTTTTCTGCACTACGAACAGAGGAAAGAAATATGTCATTTTCGCTCAACGAGTGAGGGCCGAAACGAGAAAGGAGTTGTCTCTCTGAAGAAAGGAAATAAAAGAGACAGTTTCAAGAGGCTGAATTTTCATGGGACCAACGAACACGCCTACAATACAAGAAAAAATAATTGTATTTGGCTCAAATGGTAATGTGTAGATTACCGATAAACGAAGCTGTGAAGGGTCATGATCCTCAAGGTTCGGAAAGAGACACATCAGATTGCTTATTCAATTGAACAACATTGTTAAATAGAAGATAAAAAACAAATGCAAATATAATTTGGTCTAATTTGATTAACCAAGGACATAATCATTGTGAACGGAATCTATAATGGCTCAACGTAAAGGCAATTTTCATATTCTCTACCGATACAATTTTGAAGTTCTTTAAAAATGAAAATAAGGCTTCATATGACCTCATCCCAGTAGTTTATTGTCGTGGGAACGCATAGAAACGTCGTTCTCTTCTTACTTTGAGTGTGGAGTAAAAATTCCATAACTATATATATATATATATATATATATATATATATATATATGAATGATAGATATAGAAAATAAACTGGGCTTATCGAAGCATGAAAGAATAAATTATATTTCTATTTTAGAATGTAATTTTATTCTTTCATACTTCAATAAGCCTAGATTATTTTCTTTATCTATAATTTAATAACTGAAGCATACGTTGTTCTTTCATATTTTAAAATCTTTATATATATACATATATATATATACATATATATATATATATATATATATATATATATATATATATATATATATATATGTGGGAGTAAATATGGAAATAAATCCGACAATATTAAGAAATTTGAAAAATGAAATATTCCAAAAATAAGATGAATTTATTTATCGACTCTTAAACGTTTCGGTTTATTTAAACCTTCATCATCGCTTAAGCGTCGATAAATAAATTCATCTTATTTTTGGAATACTTCCTTTTTCAAATTTCTTAATATATATATATATATATATATATATATATATATATATATATATATATATATATATATATATAAGTTATGGTAGCATGGACATGCAGTCAACGGTACTTTGTTACTGACAGTTTATCGTCTGTACGATTCTCAAACCAAGTGCATAGGCGAGAACCTGACTGTAACCAAGTGCCGTTGACGTCATGTTCACGCTACCTTATATATAGATGTTCTATCAACGATTTGAGTACTATTTACTCACACGCCCATCACTATCTATATACTGCATGGTAAAGGTACCAGTCCAACTAGTTTACCTCCGGCTATGGGTAAATAATAGGGTAGACTGGACACTTTAACCTTGGTTAGACAACCAGTCTAGCAGAAGGAAAACTCTGAATTCAAACTTGGTAAACTTCGCTTAAGAAATTGAACTTGTGTCACATCCTACTCGTGCGGAGGGGTTGGTATATATATATATATATATATATATATATATATATATATATATATATATTACTAAAGTTTTCATTGTATGTAAATGTTTGTGTCTTCAAATTAACTGAAACAGTGTCGTTAGAGGCTAACCTCGTTAACCGGAAAGCCATTTATTCATTCAGTTTTTAAAATTTTTTCAGCACTACACCACGGGACAATGTAAACCCATAAAGGTTTCCTACAAGTGAGACCAACCAGAAAATCGATTAGTCCTGCCTGTTCACACATTTATATGAACAAGTGATCTTAGCGGTCAATCCTATAATTTTGTGAGACTGCTTTACTCTGGATAAGATGAAAGGAAGGAAGAAAAGGAAAAAAAAAATAACTAATCGAATTCTAGGTGTGGTCAAAATTTCGGCCCGGCAGCTCCTCTTTTTAAACTTATATAAAAAAAATCAAAAATTGTGAATTTACCCAACCCCTTCGCACGAGCATCATGCGATACCAGTTCAATTTTTAGTATTATCTGCATCATTCGGACAATTGTCCTCATCTTCATTGCATCGTCATGCTACATCAGTACAACGTTTCGGCCGATGTACCATCCGGCCTTCTTCGGGTATTTCTTGTCGGACTCGGTAACGTTTCCGAGTCCGACAAGAAATACATGAAGAAGGCCGGAGGACACATCGGGCAAAACGTCGTACAGATAACAATGAAGATGAGGACAATAGTCCGAATAATGCAGATAATACTACTCATCAAGTCTCATCTCAACAATTCATAGAAAAAGTTCAATTTTTCTGTGAATTTTAACAGGTTTGAATTCAGAGTTTTTCATTCTCCTATACTGGTTGCCCTTCCACGGTTAAAGAACCCAGGTAGCCCTACTATTTACTCATAGCTGTAGGGAAAATACTTGGATTCCTACCTTTTCCAAGGGTATTAGCATTATGTGAAATGCAAACAGTCTCGTCCAGGATTTTAACTTGAGTCTCCGTGTACATTTCCCAAAACGATAACCATTACTCTACGGGCGCCTCTAATAATTAGGTATGGCCAAAATTTCAGTACAACAACACTTCCCAATTTTAAGAAATTAATATTTAGAATTGTCACTTATCTTAAATTATTTTTCCTTAAGAACAGAGCCTAAACTTACATATATTTTTTCTTTCACGAATTTCTTAATTATAACAATGAAATAAATCACGTTTAAAAGAGCAAGAGAGAAAAGAAAAATAAGAACGCACCATTTTGACAGATACACATTTTAATTTTTAAAAATTCTCACGTTTTAGACTCTGCAAAACAATTTTTTAAAAGTGATTTATAAAGAAAATCATTGTCCCCTAAGTATAGTGAATAACTGCGACATCGTAGTAAACGGGTTAGAACTCCGATCACGCTATTATGTTCACTTTCAGATTAATTACCTTGGGAAAGGTACGAACCACCTCATGAATTCATCTATGGGTTCAATAGTACAACTATTATGCTGACTTCTGGAGACGGTCGAAAATTAAAACGGAAAATTTTTTGGTGGTCCCCAATGACAGTTTAACTACAGTCTATGAATTAACATTTTGCGAATTGGGTTACGGTTTTAGGGGATTAAGATTGTTTTTAATTACGTATTGCTTAAAAAAAAACACAACAAAAACCACAAATTACTATACATTTAATTAACCATTGACATTAATTATTGAATCTATTATTGAGACAGTTGTTTGTGTTAGTATTGCAATGTATGATTGCAATTAATCTTAGTTTAAAAAAATATTTTTCAACATTAAATGTACTAGCAAATATATGCACCCTCCGGGTGCAAATATTTAAGTTTTAATATAATAAAATATCATATTAAATTAGAAAGGCTAATGAAACTGAATAAGAAAGCAGATAAAAATATTTGGAACAGAGGGGGTATGATTGAAAAATAGAACAACTTTGAAACTAACTCTTCCATCATTTTCCATTACTCCCATCTTTCATTGGTAAATTTTCCTAATTTAACTATTTAGTTAAAATAAGAAGTAAAGAATAAAATTACAGTTATTTCTTCTTGTTAATAGATTTCTTTTAAGATTTATCCCCGAGACTTTTGCTCATATTCATTAAGATAAAACCAAACAATTAGAATACTAAGCATATATTTATTAAAATCAAATTTTAAATATCAATATGCAAATTAGCCTTCCCATTCACACTGTGAACCGCTATTTTGTTGTATATATAAATACAATTGCATGTTATTAGTATGTAGATATGGTCAACAGTCTTAATGATGTAAAACAATTTTATTAATAATTGAGGTTTAAATAAAACTAAAATCGTGGAGAATGTGACGTAAATAACAAAGGGGGTTATGACTTGTATAGTAATATAGTTTCGGTTACAGACAGACAAACACGCAATCTCCATTATAATAAGATAGTAATTTGGGGTTTTTGTTGTTGTTTTTTTAAGCAATACGTAATTAAAAACAACTTTAATCCCCTAAAACCGTAACCCAATTCGCAAAATGTTAATTCATAGACTGTAGTTAAACTGTCATTGGGGACCACCAAAAAACTTTACTTTTTAATTTTCCGACCGTCTTCAGAAGTCAGTCAATTATTGTTTCTCCACACCAGTCGTTCACAACCTTTTTTGTTTACCTATGTCCCCCCTCTTTGATTTCTATTTCATTCTTGTGGAACCACATAACCATTCGATGTTTAAAAATCCTATTGTATTTAAAAAAAAAAAATTAAATAGCTTTTGCTTGTCTGTACCCCTAAAAATGTTATACCATCCCCAGGGTTCCATGTGGACCCCGGTTGAGAACCTTCGCACTACACCGATGTTTAAAATTGACCTTATGTCACGTGACGTAGGAGTTGGGTAATTACATACTTCTCTTAGTTGATTGTTACACTGACTAGAGAAGTCAGTCATGTGTACCTTCACATCTCTTTAGCACTAACTCACTTGCTTTGACCAGGTATCGCATCCTGCCCGTGTACGGAAGGGTTGGGTAACTATATAATTATTTTTTTGTTTTTAAATTATGACTCATCTCAGTACTGAGCAGGCTCAGCGCTGCTTAACTTTGGTGATATAACGGGAACAAAAACTTAAAAACATGACTTGCCTCTAAGTCATATTTCAATTGCTCTAAAGAAATGCCGCCGACACGCATCCGCTTACAGACACGTACATAACACAATGATTACATAATCATATACATGCACACTCACACGCCTACTGACACACCTACAAACACAGTCACACAGGCAGATTTACATGCGTATTCCCATGCGTATCCACCCCCATACATTCCTGCATACTCGGTGTCACACGTATATACTTTTAAATATATTCATATATACTCATGCATGAAGTATCAAACAAATACACAAATACCATCTCTCTCACTATATATATATATATATATATATATATATATATTATATATATATATATATATATTTGGAGGATATGTGCTTAATTGAAGTCATACCTAATTTTTTGAAAAATTAATTAGTTAATAATTAATGAATTTAGGCGGGCATATATGTTCAAATGTAAGGCTAAACAAATCGAGAAAATGTCAATCCCTGTATGTACATTTGATATTTTCTCGATTTGTTTAGCCTTACATTTGAACATATATGCTTAAGGTTATTAACTGTTTGCAAAAATAAACATCACACTGAAAAGGAAACCGAAATAGAGAGAGAGAGAGAGAGAGAGAGAGAGAGAGAGAGAGAGAGAGAAGAGAGAGAGAGAGAGCAATTAAAGAGAGAGGGAGAGCGATTGACAGAGATAGAGAGAGAAGAGAGAGAGAGAGAGAGAGAGAGAGAAAGAGAAAGAAGAAATATATATATATAAAGAGAGAAATAGAGAAAGAAATAGAGAAAACAAAAGAAATAGACAGAGAAAAGAGAGAAATAGAGATGGGTATATATATATATATATATATATATATATATATATATATATATATAAGAGAAAGAGAGAATAAAGAAAGAGAAAAAGAGAAAAGAAATAGAGACAGAGAAAGAGGGAAATAAAAGAAATAGGGAGAGAGCAAGATATATATATATATATATATATAATATATATATATATACTGTCAATATTAGTTTTTATATATATATATATATATATATATAAGAGAGAGTGAGAGAGAGAGAGAGAGAGAGAGAGAGAGAGAGAGGAGAGAGAGAGAGAGAGAGAGAAAAGAAATATAGAAAGAGAAAAAGTAAATAAAAGTATGAATAATTCATTTAAGCAAAAAGAAACGATCTCTAAAAGAATTTATTGTTTACCTGGAATCCAATTGTCTGATTCTTTAATAATTTGACACGGGTTTAAGCCTAGAAGAAAAGCCTCGGCTATTCTTTCATCAATGATGGTTGATAAGCCCAGGTGTATGTGAACCACGCGCCCTAACGTTCAATCTGCTACAACAAGGCTATGCACGCATCAGAAAATACGAAGAAATTCTATCTTTGGCAAACACATAAATCAATGGACAAAGCGTACCTTTATCTTATTTTTATTTACCTCGGATCATCAGACAACCATGTAAAATGTTAACAGTAATCCAATATCACTACGCCGTGTGTTATATATATAAATGTAGCCGTAGTTTTTAGAATCAGACGAAAGGAAGACGAACTGATAACGGCCTATACCAGAGATGGGGAACCTGCGGCCTTTAAACCCGTATGTGGCCTTCCCAATAATCAAGTACACCCTTTTGGTGGGGTACAGCTACAGATTGAAAGAATTTTCGATTTTTATTATCAGTGAGAATGATAATCTGTCTCTAGCAGTCCATGCATTTCCTATGTTATATTGACATCGCTATCTGTAAATGAGATATTACTAGACGCCTTGTTGCAGAGTAGCTAACACCCTTCAGCACTCTACCAGATGGACTGGTTCATAGCCATAAAATAGCCTACGGTTAAAGTGGATTAACTAGCTGAATAAAATTCAGACTGACTTTGTTGCGTTGGCTATACCGAACTGACGCTTCATCTATTTAGTGAATGTTTTGTCTTGTTAATTGTTTGTACTTATTTGTTCTGTGTTTGTAAGTATCCGTTTGGCACTAAATGTATTAAAGCACACCATACTTCTGTATATCTTTACCACCTCGCGATACAACACGCCTACGTCTCTTGCATTGAGAAAATTCGTTTTCGGTAATAAATTAATTTTCATTCCGATGACGCTGAACCACTAGCGAAACATAACAATTTGATTTTAACATTTGGACACAGTAAGAACATAGCCTAAAAGAACCCAACATCTTTTTAAAAATTAACAATTAAAGCTCGCTAGTTTTGTTATGTGTTCAATGGGTGCTCTATTCTCATTGTGCTGTGTCATACTAGAGTGCGTAAATATAGATGTCATAGACATTTTATCATGTATACATATATAAAGGTCAGTTGTGTGTCCGGTTTAGCTCAGTCGGTAGAGTGTTCGGCTGGAAACCACAAGGTTCCTAGTTCGATATCGGCCCCCGCCAACTCAGCGTATGAGTAGCACAGGAATCTTTGCGGTAAATTAAGGAGCTGATGGTAGGTGTGGTGCTCCACCTCAGATGCTAAAATAATCTCCTTGGTCTAGCGCTATTGAAAAGGGGATAGACTCCCTCGCTGTCTGGCTGATACCAACATTAGGCCGCCCCGACGACGACTGTGTGTATATGTATGTCCGGAGGAAACTTCGAAAATAAAACAATTAACGACAAAGTAAATATATATACACATTAAATATCACCAGGGCTTGGTTTTTGAGCAAACATGATAGAGATTTGATTTATATTCGTGAATATAATTAAAAAAATAAAATCTAAATGATAACAGCATGGATTTGTTTTTTCATTTAATATTTTAGATAGTAGACATTAACATTTATTTTCAGAGTAGCTGGATCAATGCAAGGTCTATTTTTAAATTTTTTTTAATAGGGATTTAAATGGGGCACCTAACGAGGATTCAACTCGCGATTCAGTAATAATGGATCTGCGGACTAACTTAAAATAATACCCTCTTCCAGGCGACGCCGGTAGCCACTGCTAGTATAGATATATGTCAATCGCCCTAAAACAATAATTATCTACTGGAATATGCGAGTGTTTAAAAAGGGGAATTTTTATGCGCCCGACGTTAAAATCAAATAAAAAAATAAATTTAAAAAAAAACCAAAATAAAAAAACAAAACAAAAAACAACAACAATACTTATTAACAAGTGGATTGATTGGTTTTATCGGATTAAAATATAATTAGTAATTATTTTGGGCCTAGTTTTGATGATATGTTTTCCGTCTTTGACCGTAAAGGCAAGTCAAGTTTGAACAACATATGTCAGTTATTTACTGAGTTTAGGGTCATAGACATTAAAGGCCACATTCAAAAATGCAAAGTTCGCTCTGACTGACGTACTATTATTCAATTCATATCTTCTAATATCGACTTCTATCTTGACTATAATCTTATTCCTCAGTCATTTATATCTCTTTTCGATCGATCTATTCTCAGTCTATTAATTTCTCTCTCTCTCTCTCTCTTCTCTCTCTCTCTCTCTCTCTTTATTATTATCTATCTATCTATCTGTCTTCATTCTATATTTATATATAATTCAACTAGGTTGTTTAGTCGGCATCAGAGTAATTCATTTAAGAATTTTATTTGGTATGTTAATCACAACAATAACAGCATAATAACATTTGCATATATATAA
Source organism: Doryteuthis pealeii (assembly GCA_023376005.1). Taxonomy (NCBI): domain Eukaryota; kingdom Metazoa; phylum Mollusca; class Cephalopoda; order Myopsida; family Loliginidae; genus Doryteuthis; species Doryteuthis pealeii. The sequence continues at coordinate 20,230 of JALAJA010000778.1, forward strand.
TATCATCATCATCATGTCGCGCTTGCAGCACGGATATCCATGACAATCTCTCGCCAACCCTCCCTATCACTCATTGCACCTGGGAGGTCCTCTGCTGAGCATATAGCATCCTCGCATAGCTGGTCAATGTAGGTTCTTGCTGGGCGCCCCACACTTGCATGTCCATGTGTTGGCTTCCACAGGAGAACGTCGCTTATGAGTTCGTCCTTGCTTCTCCAGCAGTGTCCTGCATGCCTTGTCCGTCTCACTCGGATAGTTTGAGAGAGGGGGGGCAGGTGACCGTACAGCTGTCTCTTCGTGGGGTGCTGCTTCCACGATTTGTTCAAGACTGCACGTAGCATTCTTGTGCAGCTTCCATCTAGCTTATTTTCAAGACGCTTCGTTAGGGTCCAAGTGGTGCAGCCATATAGCAGCACCGATATAACCACAGCCTGGAAGAACTGTCGCTTCAGCTTGTCAGGGAGATCAGACCTCCATATGACTGACAATTTGTTTGTGGCCGACCATGCCTTTGCTATTCGTGTGTTAACATCTTTCTCTGTGGATGAGATATTACTACCTAGGTACGTGAATTGTTCTACAGGCTTGAGAGGCGTGCCGTTGAGTGTTGAGATGTTTCCTTTCTTTTTGAAACTCATGAACTCTGTTTTACTGGAGTTCACATAGAGGCCGATATTTTCTGCCGCCTCCTCCAAGCTGTGTAGCAGTGACTCAGCTTGTGTCGGTGTATCTGCAAGGAGTGCAAGGTCGTCAGCATAGTCTGCATCTGTGACTGTTTGTGCGGGATAACGCCTGCTCCTTGCCTTTTTCAGTGTGAAACCCTTTTCTTTTATGGTATCTAATGATGTTTTGAGTACGTAGTCTAGGCATATTATGAATATATATGGTGCCAATGTATCTCCTTGTAGGACTCCAGCAGCGATGTCAAAGAAATCTGTGTCGCCATCAGGTGAGCGTACCATTGCTCTAGTGTCCCTATATAGCATCATTATAGCTGCAACTGTTTCTTTGGGGAGGCCATATGCTAGTAGTATTTGTTCCATTTTCCCTCTGTGTATGGAATCAAATGCCTTGGAGAAATCTACGAATAGTAGCGTTGCTTCTAGATTCTTTGCTCGTACTCCTTCTATGATCCGTCTTATAGTCAGGATCTGAGAGGTTGTGGATCGATTTTTGCGGAAACCATTTTGGTTTCTCCTAAGGATTTTTTCTATTTCAGGTCGGATGCGATTAAGGAGAAGGGCATTATATATCTTAGCTGCAATAGCAGTAAGAGTTATGCCTCTGTAGTTCTTAGCCATTCCGAGATCTCCTTTTTTAGGGAATGGGAGGATGCAGCCTTTTGTCCATCTATCTATTCTATTTTGTCTATACACTGCATTGCATAGCCCAAGCAGTATGTCACTGAACTTTCCTATCTTCCATACCTCCGGGGGTATTCCGTCAAGTCCTGCCGCTTTTCTACCTTTTAGCTTCTTTAAAACTTGGTTGATTTCATCTATCGTGAAGTCCCCCAGTTTGATATCTAGTTGTTTATCGACAATCTTTTGGGTATTATCTTCTACTATTTTAGGTGGGTTCCCCAGAAGTTTCTGGAAGTGGTCTTTCCATTTTTGGAGTCTATCTTTTTGGCTGTTTGCCTTTAACTTCGATTTAGAGGTACTTTTCCTACCGCTGACTTCATTAACAGTTTGCCATGCTAATCGTGACTGTCTGTCCTCCACCGATTGTCTTATATTATTTATTTGTGTTTGTATGTATTCTATTTGTTCTTTTTTGTATGTTTTGGCTAGTTCTATCTGGGCTTTTCTAAGGTCGTGTAGATTGGCATTAGTTGGGTTTATTTTATTACGTTGTACTGCTTCTTTTATATCGTTTCTCTTTTCTCTAACTGTTTCTGTCTCCCATGGAACATGGTGTCTGGCTCTTGGTTTGGTTGGTACGCACTCGGCTGCTGCTTCTTGGTGAGCATTGACGAAGTTTTCGTATTCCTCGTTTGGTGTGGAGCTTTCGGATATCTCCTGGAGGATATCGAATTTATTTCTAACTGCAACAGCGTAGCGATTGCATATATCGCTGTTGGCAAGTGTCGCCCAGTTGTATCGTATGGATTTACTAGTTTGCTTTTTATTCCTACGTAGGCTTAGTCGTAATTTTGCTGTGACTATTCTGTGATCTGAGGATACTCCTTCAAAAGAGGAATACGCTTCACAGTTAATTGCACTATTTATCCACTTTTTGTTTATTAGGATGTAATCTAGTTGTGCCTTTGTGTTATTTGGGTATGTGTGTGTCCAAAGTTTGCCCTTCCGTTTTCGGAATTTGGTGTTTAGACAAACAAGCCCGTTCTCAACAGAGAACTCAGCTAGGAGATCACCGTTCCTGTTTGGGGTATTGTGTAAGCTGAATCTATTGTTTTCGTTTCTTCCTATGTGTGCATTCAGGTCTCCACCGACGATCAGTACGTTATGTTTGGGGGTATGTCTGCATAGGGAGGATAGCCCGCTGTAAAACATTTCAATGTCTGTTTCGTTGCTGACATTTGTGGGGCTGTAGCATGAGACTATAGTCATGCAAGGATTGCCATTAAACGTAGCACACATGATTCTCGGTTGGATTTTTTCTATGCTGTTAAGTGATTTTAGTGCTCGCGGGCTGAGAAGCATTCCTACACCTCCTATAGCGGCATTGACGGAGTTTTTCCATGCAGATGCTGACACAAATGTCCAGCCATTTCCACATTCATGGTATTTTAGTTCTACATCACCATGGTCAAATCTGTGTTCTTGCACACATATGATATCTATATTTTTTTCAGCTGCAGACGCTGTAAGTTCTGGGAGTTGGCCTATCGTTTTTAGTGTTCTAACGTTAAATGTTGCTATCTTAAGTGTTTTTTTACATCTAAGTAGGTCTGTATTGGTTTTGGGTTCTATGTCCGTCTTATTAGATATTGTGGTTAGGTTTATGTCTTCATTAGAGTGTTTGCCTTGTTTGTCTGTGTTGAGAGTGATGTGGTTTGAGTGTGTGATGTATTTGGAGCTCCGCATGTAATTTATCGGACACTGGGTCGGAGCTCGAGCCCCAGCAGAGCGCGTACTTTTGGTGATAGCAGGGAGCACGATGCTGTATGATTCTTTCATATTGGCTTTGTGTACTGTCATGAATAGTTTAGGTTGGGTCGAGGTCATCGATATCTATCGGTAGCTGTGGAGTTAACTCATCAATAGGCGCCGCTCTTAAAGATGAGGAGCAGTAGTTACCTGACTGAACTGGTTGATCCTGGCCGTTGGCCATTCTGGGCTCCTCCGCCCAGCATCTTGTGATATACGCCGTTGACCTATTTAGGTTCCTCCGCCGCGTCTCACAACCACGCTGCTGCCCATGGTTTGGTTTACATGCCAGTGTGGCATGTAGATTTTTTGCAAGAAGGAAGGAGAGAGATGGGCATTAAAAAAAAAAAAAAAAAAAAAAAGTTGGGCCAACATTAACAGTTTAGATTCTGATTTGGTTTTGAAGAAGGCACATGTTTATGATTTTCGGACTGAACGGAACAGAATAAGGTCTATGTTTATATTTTTGTTGATTTATTTTAAAGACTGTTATTATCAAATATAATTTTGTTTCGTATTTTTTCTCTAAAAATGTTCTTAAATCACTTATACGTTAACCATATCTTAATGCTGGTTTAAAGTTCAAAAATGGAAGGTTGTCGTAAATTTCGGTAGCTTGCCCCAACCCCCCCAAATTCCACTGGTCTGCCGATCCCTTTGATTCTCTCTCTCTCTCTCTCTCTCTCTCTCTCTCTCTCTCTCTCCCCTGTCCTTCTCTTTTTTTAAATGCCTACCCACCCGACTGTTTAATCAACTATAAACCATTAGATTCTGATTTGGTTTTGAAGAAGGCACATGTTTATGATTTTCGGACTGAACGGAACAGAATAAGGTCTATGTTTATATTTTTGTTGATTTATTTTAAAGACTGTTATTATCAAAATATAATTTTGTTTCGTATTTTTCTCTAAAAATGTTCTTAAATCACTTATACGTTAACCATATCTTAATGCTGGTTTAAAGTTCAAAAATGGAAGGTTGTCGTAAATTTCGGTAGCTTGCCCCACCCCCCCCAAATTCCACTGGTCTGCCGATCCCTTTGATCTCTCTCTCTCTCTCTCTCTCTCTCTCTCTCTCTCTCTCTCTCTCTCTCTCTCCCTGTCCTTCTCTTTTCTTTAAATGCCTACCCCCACCCGACTGTTTAATCAACTATAAACCATTAGATTCTGATTTGGTTTTGAAGAAGGCACATGTTTATGATTTTCGGACTGAACGGAACAGAATAAGGTCTATGTTTATATTTTTTGTTGATTTATTTTAAAGACTGTTATTATCAAAATATAATTTTGTTTCGTATTTTTCTCTAAAAATGTTCTTAAATCACTTATACGTTAACCATATCTTAATGCTGGTTTAAAGTTCAAAAATGGAAGGTTGTCGTAAATTTCGGTAGCTTGCCCCAACCCCTCCAAATTCCACTGGTCTGCCGATCCCTTTGATTCTCTCTCTCTCTCTCTCTCTCTCTCTCTCTCTCTCTCCCCTGTCCTTCTCTTTTCTTTAAATGCCTACCCCCACCCGACTGTTTAATCAACTATAAACCATTAGATTCTGATTTGGTTTTGAAGAAGGCACATGTTTATGATTTTCGGACTGAACGGAACAGAATAAGGTCTATGTTTATATTTTTGTTGATTTATTTTAAAGACTGTTATTATCAAAATATAATTTTGTTTCGTATTTTTCTCTAAAAATGTTCTTAAATCACTTATACGTTAACCATATCTTAATGCTGGTTTAAAGTTCAAAAATGGAAGGTTGTCGTAAATTTCGGTAGCTTGCCCCAACCCCCTCCAAATTCCACTGGTCTGCCGATCCCTTTGATTTCTCTCTCTCTCTCTCTCTCTCTCTCTCTCTCTCTCCTGTCCTTCTCTTTTATTTAATGCCTACCCCCACCCGACTGTTTAATCAACTATAAACCATTAGATTCTGATTTGGTTTTGAAGAAGGCACATGTTTATGATTTTCGGACTGAACGGAACAGAATAAGGTCTATGTTTATATTTTTGTTGATTTATTTTAAAGACTGTTATTATCAAAATATAATTTGTTTCGTATTTTTCTCTAAAATGTTCTTAAATCACTTATACGTTAACCATATCTTAATGCTGGTTTAAAGTTCAAAAATGGAAGGTTGTCGTAAATTTCGGTAGCTTGCCCCAACCCCAAAACTGTCTGCCGATCCCTTTGTTCTCTCTCTCTCTCTCTCTCTCTCTCTCCCATTTTTGAACTTTAAACCGCATTAAGATATGGTTAACGTATAAGTGATTTAAGAACATTTTTAGAGAAAAATACGAAACAAAATTATATTTTGATAATAACAGTCTTTAAAATAAATCAACAAAAAATATAAACATAGACCTTATTCTGTTCCGTTCAGTCCGAAAATCATAAACATGTGCCTTCTTCAAAACCAAATCAGAATCTAATGGTTTATAGTTGATTAAACAGTCGGGTGGGGGTAGGCATTTAAAGAAAAGAGAAGGACAGGGGAGAGAGAGAGAGAGAGAGAGAGAGAGAGAGAATCAAAGGGATCGGCAGACCAGTGGAATTTGGGGGTTGGGGCAAGCTACCGAAATTTACGACAACCTTCCATTTTTGAACTTTAAACCAGCATTAAGATATGGTTAACGTATAAGTGATTTAAGAACATTTTTAGAGAAAAATACGAAACAAAATTATATTTTGATAATAACAGTCTTTAAAATAAATCAAAAAAAATATAAACATAGACCTTATTCTGTTCCGTTCGTCCGAAAATCATAAACATGTGCCTTCTTCAAAACCAAATCAGAATCTAATGGTTTATAGTTGATTAAACAGTCGGGTGGGGGTAGGCATTTAAAGAAAAGAGAAGAGAGAGAGAGAGAGAGAGAGAGAGAGAGAGAGAGAGAGAGAGAATCAAAGGGATCGGCAGACCAGTGGAATTTGGAGGGGGTTGGGGCAAGCTACCGAAATTTACGACAACCTTCCATTTTTGAACTTTAAACCAGCATTAAGATATGGTTAACGTATAAGTGATTTAAGAACATTTTAGAGAAAAATACGAAACAAAATTATATTTTGATAATAACAGTCTTTAAAAAAATAAATCAACAAAAATATAAACATAGACCTTATTCTGTTCCGTTCAGTCCGAAAATCATAAACATGTGCCTTCTTCAAAACCAAATCAGAATCTAATGGTTTATAGTTGATTAAACAGTCGGGTGGGGGTAGGCATTTAAAGAAAAGAGAAGGACAGGGAGAGAGAGAGAGAGAGAGAGAGAGAGAGAGAGAGAGAGAGAGAGAATCAAAGGGATCGGCAGACCAGTGGAATTTGGGAGGGGGTTGGGGCAAGCTACCGAAATTTACGACAACCTTCCATTTTTGAACTTTAAACCAGCATTAAGATATGGTTAACGTATAAGTGATTTAAGAACATTTTTAGAGAAAAATACGAAACAAAATTATATTTTGATAATAACAGTCTTTAAAATAAATCAACAAAAATATAAACATAGACCTTATTCTGTTCCGTTCAGTCCGAAAATCATAAACATGTGCCTTCTTCAAAACCAAATCAGAATCTAATGGTTTATAGTTGATTAAACAGTCGGTGGGGGTAGGCATTTAAAGAAAAGAGAAGGACAGGGAGAGAGAGAGAGAGAGAGAGAGAGAGAGAGAGAGAGAGAATCAAAGGGATCGGCAGACCAGTGGAATTTGGGGGTTTACCGAAATTTACGACAACCTTCCATTTTGACTTTAAACAGCATTAAGATATGGTTAACGTATAAGTGGAACATTTAGAGAAAAATACGAAACATTTTGGGAAGATAAACAGAGTTAAAACTTATATATCTTTTTTTTTTTTTTTTTTTTTTTTTTTTAATGCCCATCTCTCTCCTTCCTTCTTGCAAAAAATCTACATGCCACACTGGCATGTAAAACCAAACCATGGGCAGCAGCGTGGTGGTTGTGAGACGCGGCGGAGGAACCAAATAGGTCACGGCGTATATCACAAGATGCTGGGCGGAGGAGCCCAGAATGGGCCACGGCCAGGATCAACCAGTTCAGTCAGGTAACTACTGCTCCTCATCTTTAAGAGCGGCGCCTATTGATGAGTTAACTCCACAGCTACCGATAGATATCGATGACCTCGACCCAACCTAAACTATTCATGACAGTACACAAAGCCAATATGAAAGAATCATACAGCATCGTGCTCCTGCTATCACCAAAAGTACGCGCTCTGCTGGGGCTCGAGCTCCGACCCAGTGTCCGATAAATTACATGCGGAGCTCCAAATACATCACACACTCAAACCACATCACTCTCAACACAGACAAACAAGGCAAACACTCTAATGAAGACATAAACCTAACCACAATATCTAATAAGACGGACATAGAACCCAAACCAATACAGACCTACTTAGATGTTAAAAAAACACTTAAGATAGCAACATTTAACGTTAGAACACTAAAAACGATAGGCCAACTCCCAGAACTTACAGCGTCGCAGCTGAAAAAAATATAGATATCATATGTGTGCAAGAACACAGATTTGACCATGGTGATGTAGAACTAAAATACCATGAATGTGGAAATGGCTGGACATTTGTGTCAGCATCTGCATGGAAAAACTCCGTCAATGCCGCTATAGGAGGTGTAGGAATGCTTCTCAGCCCGCGAGCACTAAAATCACTTAACAGCATAGAAAAAATCCAACCGAGAATCATGTGTGCTACGTTTAATGGCAATCCTTGCATGACTATAGTCTCATGCTACAGCCCACAAATGTCAGCAACGAAACAGACATTGAAATGTTTTACAGCGGGCTATCCTCCCTATGCAGACATACCCCCAAACATAACGTACTGATCGTCGGTGGAGACCTGAATGCACACATAGGAAGAAACGAAAACAATAGATTCAGCTTACACAATACCCCAAACAGGAACGGTGATCTCCTAGCTGAGTTCTCTGTTGAGAACGGGCTTGTTTGTCTAAACACCAAATTCCGAAAACGGAAGGGCAAACTTTGGACACACACATACCCAAATAACACAAAGGCACAACTAGATTACATCCTAATAAACAAAAAGTGGATAAATAGTGCAATTAACTGTGAAGCGTATTCCTCTTTTGAAGGAGTATCCTCAGATCACAGAATAGTCACAGCAAAATTACGACTAAGCCTACGTAGGAATAAAAAGCAAACTAGTAAATCCATACGATACAACTGGGCGACACTTGCCAACAGCGATATATGCAATCGCTACGCTGTTGCAGTTAGAAATAAATTCGATATCCTCCAGGAGATATCCGAAAGCTCCACACCAAACGAGGAATACGAAAACTTCGTCAATGCTCACCAAGAAGCAGCAGCCGAGTGCGTACCAACCAAACCAAGAGCCAGACACCATGTTCCATGGGAGACAGAAACAGTTAGAGAAAAGAGAAACGATATAAAAGAAGCAGTACAACGTAATAAAATAAACCCAACTAATGCCAATCTACACGACCTTAGAAAAGCCCAGATAGAACTAGCCAAAACATACAAAAAAGAACAAATAGAATACATACAAACACAAATAAATAATATAAGACAATCGGTGGAGGACAGACAGTCACGATTAGCATGGCAAACTGTTAATGAAGTCAGCGGTAGGAAAAGTACCTCTAAATCGAAGTTAAAGGCAAACAGCCAAAAAGATAGACTCCAAAAATGGAAAGACCACTTCCAGAAACTTCTGGGGAACCCACCTAAAATAGTAGAAGATAATACCCAAAAGATTGTCGATAAACAACTAGATATCAAACTGGGGGACTTCACGATAGATGAAATCAACCAAGTTTTAAAGAAGCTAAAAGGTAGAAAAGCGGCAGGACTTGACGGAATACCCCGGAGGTATGGAAGATAGGAAAGTTCAGTGACATACTGCTTGGGCTATGCAATGCAGTGTATAGACAAAATAGAATAGATAGATGGACAAAAGGCTGCATCCTCCCATTCCCTAAAAAAGGAGATCTCGGAATGGCTAAGAACTACAGAGGCATAACTCTTACTGCTATTGCAGCTAAGATATATAATGCCCTTCTCCTTAATCGCATCCGACCTGAAATAGAAAAAATCCTTAGGAGAAACCAAAATGGTTTCCGCAAAAATCGATCCACAACCTCTCAGATCCTGACTATAAGACGGATCATAGAAGGAGTACGAGCAAAGAATCTAGAAGCAACGCTACTATTCGTAGATTTCTCCAAGGCATTTGATTCCATACACAGAGGGAAAATGGAACAAATACTACTAGCATATGGCCTCCCAAAGAAACAGTTGCAGCTATAATGATGCTATATAGGGACACTAGAGCAATGGTACGCTCACCTGATGGCGACACAGATTTCTTTGACATCGCTGCTGGAGTCCTACAAGGAGATACATTGGCACCATATATATTCATAATATGCCTAGACTACGTACTCAAAACATCATTAGATACCATAAAAAAAGGGTTTCACACTGAAAAAGGCAAGGAGCAGGCGTTATCCCGCACAAACAGTCACAGATGCAGACTATGCTGACGACCTTGCACTCCTTGCAGATACACCGACACAAGCTGAGTCACTGCTACACAGCTTGGAGGAGGCGGCAGAAAATATCGGCCTCTATGTGAACTCCAGTAAAACAGAGTTCATGAGTTTCAAAAAGAAAGGAAACATCTCAACACTCAACGGCACGCCTCTCAAGCCTGTAGAACAATTCACGTACCTAGGTAGTAATATCTCATCCACAGAGAGATGTTAACACACGAATAGCAAAGGCATGGTCGGCCACAAACAAATTGTCAGTCATATGGAGGTCTGATCTCCCTGACAAGCTGAAGCGACAGTTCTTCCAGGCTGTGGTTATATCGGTGCTGCTATATGGCTGCACCACTTGGACCCTAACGAAGCGTCTTGAAAATAAGCTAGATGGAAGCTGCACAAGAATGCTACGTGCAGTCTTGAACAAATCGTGGAAGCAGCACCCCACGAAGAGACAGCTGTACGGTCACCTGCCCCCCTCTCTCAAACTATCCGAGTGAGACGGACAAGGCATGCAGGACACTGCTGGAGAAGCAAGGACGAACTCATAAGCGACGTTCTCCTGTGGAAGCCAACACATGGACATGCAAGTGTGGGGCGCCCAGCAAGAACCTACATTGACCAGCTATGCGAGGATGCTATATGCTCAGCAGAGGACCTCCCAGGTGCAATGAGTGATAGGGAGGGTTGGCGAGAGATTGTCATGGATATCCGTGCTGCAAGCGCGACATGATGAATGATGATATATATAGAAATTTATAAATTAATATGACTGATATTTAAGCCTTTTTAATACCAAATTTTATACAACAACATTAAATTAATATATATATATATAGATATGAAATGACTTAATAGATATAGCCGGATAGATAAAGAGAAGAGAGAGAGAATGAAGAGAGAGAAAAGAGAATTAATAATGGTAATCTGAGAGTTCCGTCTGGCTTCCTGAAAAAGAATTAGCTGACTGGGAAAAATCAATATAGATTGAAGTCTGTAGAAGCGGTATTGAAAAAAAAAAAAAAGACCAAAGGGACTTTTGGCATTTTGAACGCAACCCTAACCTAAAAACCCCCAAGTTAAAATTAACTGTTTTATTACAAAGTTCTTGTTTTTTCTGGGTCAAGAAAAAACAATCAAAAAACAGGCCAAATAATTATAATTTATTTTAAACCCTAAACCCCAACCCCAATCCCTAATAAAGTTGTTTGTTGTTTTTGTTTTGTTTTTTTTTTATTTTGGTTTTTTTTTAAATTTATTTTTTTTATTTGATTTTTAACGTCGGCGCATAAAAATTCCCTTTTTAAACACTCGATATTCCAGTAGATAAATTAATTGTTTAGGCGATTGACATATATTCTATACTAGCAGTGGCTACCCGCGTCGCCTGGGAAAGAGGGTATTAT
>JALAJA010000779.1:0-24861 GCA_023376005.1 Doryteuthis pealeii
AAAAAAGAGAGAGATAAAAATGAATTTCTTCAACAATTAATCTGCAATTCGGTACTCTTTGTGCTAGCTATCATTCATTTATAATTTGATTAACTATTCGTCTCTCTTTTCATATTCACACTTGCTCTTCTGTTGCGTCATATTCAATTTTTGCTTTGATAAGTTGTGTTTTATGGCATTGTCTTCTGTTGCAATTATAAGATTCAGTCACTCTCTTGAGGTTTCCCCACTCTTAGCCATGTCCAGGTCCTCATTGTGATCTGTGCAGTTTGTCTCGAAGTATCATATAGATGTTTTTCTTTCCCATTTTTATTTTCTTGTTTTATTGTATTGTTTTATTATCACTCTATTAGAGTTTCACGGCCAGCCTTAATAGGATGGTTTACTGGAGGCTGAGTGACAAGCAGTCTTCTCAGGTCTCCAGGACTCTTCTGAATTTCAGCCGATTTCACAGTGCTGTAGTCTGGCTGGTCTCAATTCTTCCTCAGACTCTTTTCAGATCCCTGGAACCGTTCCTAGGGAACCAATTACAATTGGGCACGATCTTTTCATGCTGATCATGTCGACAGTTTTCTTTAGTACGTCGGGAAGGTCCAAGTATTGGATCTTTTGGTTTTCTTTCACTTTCCCTCGGTGATCGACCAGAACCAAAATCCACGAAGATGCAAGTTCTTCCTCTTGTTGTCCAGACACCAGGTCTGGTCTCCTGGCTGGATTAGGTGATCCGGCTGTACTTCAAAGTCTCAGAGATTTTTGTGCATCTCATTCTCCAGGACAGATTCCAGTTAGTGGCATATACATTAGTTGAATGTGAAAATTGAATTTCTTGCCATTTCCAGTAACATCTTCCCATCCAGTCGTACTAGTTTTGTACTCCTTTGTGTAGTTTACTGCATTCGCTAATGGGATTGACCATTTCGTCTTCCCCACATTATTATTTATATTATTATATTTTATATTATTTCTGTGATTTTTTCATACCAGCGTTAGCTGGTGGTCTGTCACTGGAATCTGAATGACAGCATGTCTTCTCAAGTCTCCAGCCGAATGTTACAATGCATTGTCTAGATGGTTCGATTTTTCCTACGATTTCCAATTTCTTCAGTCTTCTAAGCGTGTCAACTACAAATTGGATTCCCAGTTTTTTTCAGTTTTCTAGCAAGATCATGTTATTATATATATATATATATATATATATATATATATATATATATATCACATATATCATAAGGCGACCACAGTCTGTTCAAATAGATTTCTTCGGATACATTTTAACTTTAGAGAATGAACAACTGTAACGATTGAATCAATGATCCATTTTAGTTTTAGAAATTCTTTATTTGGAATCTCCTGAGAGGATGCCTGTGGTTGCGGGTAATAGAATCGTTATCTGTATAATATTCTTATAACACTGTTTAGTGGACTACCGCGTGTTTCCAATCTCACCAACAAGTGGGCTTCTGTATTGTTGTGGTTTGAAAAGAGGAGGAGTACACAAGGCGTGAATCGTTTGGTGTATGTAAATAGTGACGCGAGATAAGAGACGCCATCACGTGAATTTACGTCAATCGTTTTTATATCATTCAACACCAGTAATTCCAGTCAATCGATTCAAAAAATTTTTTTTCATCTTTTCTCTTAACGGATCTTATATTAACCATGCATTGGGATTCAGCCTCTCAGCAATCAGTAAAATAGAATCTGAAGGATAATATTTACCTACCTGGATAGGCAGGACGAACGAGGCCAAGTTAATGCGGGGACGAACTGTCCTTTTAATTTACCTTATATAATATATATATATATATATATAATATATATATAATATTATAATAATATATTATACTAGTTAACATAATTTCTCCAATAAACTAGTCGAACAGCAAATAATTTCAATCTTCATGCAATCTAACCTACATGCAATTCACCATTTAAACTAGGTAAACCATCATAAACAGCTACAGACCAAACAGACAAGACAATACTTAGCAATATATAAAGTTAGTCAGCAAATGTTATAAGTGACACAAAGTCATACCCTACGCAGCTCTTTGACGAAGCTAAGTGTAAAATTTTATTCTCTTAAATGCTGGTATATTTTTGTTTGTTGTAAAATTACTGATATTTAATTATTTTGTACCTAACTCATTCCATTTTTAACAGGGATATATTTAAAAAAAATCCATTTCACCCCTCTCTCTCTCAAATAAGTTAAAATGGCCAAAAACCTAAATCCATGCTCCCACCTCCTCACTATTAAAGCATTGGTCGTTGAAAGTTAGTCAGCAAATGTTATAGTGACACAAAGTCATGCCCTAGCCAGCTCTTTGACGAAAGCTAAGTGTAAAATTTTATTCTCTTAAATGCCGGTGTATTTTTGTTTGTAAAATATTTGCTCCATTTCATAAGCTTTCAATTTTCTAATAGTGTACCTGTGGACTTAAACTAAGTTAAAACTTAGGAAAAACTTTTTTTTTTTTCCTCATGGTGGGGGACCCGTAGATCTCGAGAGATCATCCACTGCGCTCCCCAAATACTTTCAGTCATCTTGCCTCGGCTTGTCACTGATTCCAGTCTTCGGGGAAGGAGAGCATGTTGAGCGTGTTGCACAAGCGCACAACATGTCACCATGTGCATATATTTCTACATCCGTGGAGAGGATGTGAGTGACTGAGTAGCCCCTGGGTAGGACTGCCCACCCAGATATCTGGGAAGGAGCAAATATTAAGCTGGTCGGTAGCCTGCGGCTGGTGGCTGTTCACATTAACAGAATGAAAGCAAGAAAACATTACAACAAACCTGGGCTAACAATAGCCACCTGAAATTCTCGGACAATCTCCCGGGGCCCTGGACAATGAACTAGAGCCGTGGCAAAGAACTCTTGATATGGGGCAGACATCTTGAGCCTGCGGAAGTTCGCTTCAGCGAGGAGGACCAATTGACAGAGGTGGGGTCCAGGTACACATTCTTTTGTATAAGCAGCCTCATGGTAGCTGTATGGAACTGAGGTAAGGCAGCTCGAGCACCCCATCCTGAAGTGGCCTCTGCGTATGCGGCACATGACGGACAGCATGGAGGCGTCTCTTACATCTGGGACTCACCACATGTTTGACCTGTGTGGCAGAGCCTGCCTGTCGAGGGCTGGGATTCTCGATCACATACGGTCGCATGCGAGTGGAAACCTAAAAAGAGATTCATGTGTGACAGGAAAGAAACTTGAATCAGGGGACACTCGGCGTGCTCACATCCGAATTTTTTTTCTTTTCTCCCCGTGTGGTGGACCCGTAGATCTCGTCAGATCATCCACCTGCGTTCCCCAGAGTCTCTCAGTCATCCTGCCTCGGCTTGTCACTGATACTTGACTTTGGGGAAGGAGAGCATGCGGTGCGTGTCGCACAAGCGCACAACATGTAAACAAACATGTGCAGATATTTCTACAAGTCTCAGAGCTATGGAGGAACGGTGAGTTGTGTAGGCCTGACGGGTTGGAAGCACGCAGATGTGAAACTACATACGGCATAATTGTGACCTACTTAACGTCACTGCCTTGCTGATTAAACAGCTACGTGCCTCGGCAAGGTTGAGGGTGAATAACAGCCCCCCCCCTGGTTAACACTGTTCACCCAGCCATTTGAGGAGTGTCTAAAAAGATGACCTAAACAAATGCCGGATCAGCTATCAAGCTGGACGGAAACCATCGCTTCGACGGATGTCCACATTAGCTGGGCTGAAAACAAGAAAACACTACAACACAAAACATGCTAACAATAGCTCCTGGAATGTCTGGAACCTCCCGATCTTGAGAAATTGGTTGACCCCAACTACATACTAGTATCGTGACAGGGGAGCACTTCGATGCCCTTGCAGAAGTCAGTTTCAGCTATAAGGACCAATTGACAGAAGGGGGTGGACTGGATACACATCTCATGGAAAGACAGGCTGATGATAGCTGTAAGAAGTATGAGGTAAGTTGACTTGAGCCTCCATTCTGAAGCAACACATGACGGCACCCTGGAAACATTTCCTACATTGAACTCTGACCTGTGTGGCAGGCCTGTATGTCGAGGGTCTCACATGTGTGACAGGGTTCATTAAAAACAAGCTGGACCCGTGGCCATCTGCGCACTCACAAACTGAACTATTGTAGAAATGGCCTTATTCTGTCAAGAAGCGGCAATCACCATATATATATATATATATATATATATATTATATAAATGTTTGTATATGTGCATATAAATGTATATGTTCCCCGTGTTTGTATATATTATAAATATATATATATATAGGTATGCCTTGTATGTATGCGCATATATACATGTACTGTGTAGTGTGTGTGTGTTGTGTATGTATGTGTGTATGGCCTATATGTGGTATTATGCATGCTACGTATGCTGTCTATGTATGTATAGATGCTGTCCATCAATTAACATATCACAGTATAAATAATAATAATAATAATAATAATAATAACTGTGTAGAGGCCACAATCCAAGGACTCGAAGAGCACACATAAAGAGCAAAGAAATATTACTTATAGCAGCCAACAACAGCAGACGTAAAGTATGGACAAACAGAGAAACAACAAATTAGAAAACAACGCATAAAATTCTCTGGGACTCGAGATAAAGACGGATTATCCTATCCCAGCCAGGAGACCAGACCTAGTGCGATTAACAAAAAAAAAAAAAAAAAAAAAAAAAAGAACGTGTCAATTGGTGGTTTGCGGTCCCAGCAATCACAGGGTGAAGCTGAAGGAAAATGAAAAATGGATAAATACCTGGACTTGCCAGAGAATTGAAAAAGCTGTGGTACAAAGTGAAAGTGATACCAATTGTAATTGGTGCACTTGGAACGTCCCAATAACTTGAAAAAAAAAAGACTGGAGGATCTAGATATCAGAGGAAGAATTGAGACCATCCAATTACTGCACAGCGCAATTATAGAATACCCAGAAGAGTCCTGGGGACCTGAGGAGACTTGTTGTCACTCAGACTCCAGTGAAATACCATCAGCTAAACACTGATGTAAAAAACTCAAAAGGAGTGAAAAGAATAATATACATGCACACACACATACACTTATAACAAATCTTACTATCACTCCCCTCTCTATCATACACAACCAAAAATTTAAACAAATATTCCCAGGCTGAAACATAAGCAACACTCCAAATGTTAATTGTAAATCCAGCTCCCCAATAATTTCCCCATACCTAAAAAATCGCATTCACAAACAATAATAGACAATAAAGACAGCAAGATGAGACCTTAGCAAAAAAAAAAAAAAATTATACTGCTCTCTTGGCCAACATATTAGCACTTTTTGCTTTTTATTTCTAAATGATTGTTTATTTCATCCGTGTACTATATTATATATATATATATATTATATAAATATTATATGTATATATATAAAGACACACACACACACACACACACACACACAACCCACACGCACACATATATATTATATATATATATATAATATATAAGTAGAGCATTAGTCGGATGTGGAGGCCAGCGATTATAAACCAATCAGAATGCCATTTGCACTTAACTGCTAAGTGTTATTAAGAAGTTTACTCTGTGAATATTTCCATGATGTTTTAGTGACCTTAACAACGAGCACATTGAATAAATAATAAAAATATGAAATATTAAAAGGAAAAAGAATAGAAAAATGATAAAATAATATATCAAAGTGCATTTGGGACTATGTATATCCTATATAGTCCTAAACATATGTCATATCTTTTTTGTGACTATCAATCATAATGAATACAAATATGGTGAATGAATATTTATAAAATGATCCTGAAAAAAAAAAAAGCTGTGAATGTTTGACCTATTGGGAAGTGAACTATAATTATGCACTTATTTATCTATTTTACATTTATTTATGTATATTACAAACATGACTAATTAAAAGAACAGTAGTAATGCAACTTGCATTGGGGATTTTATTGATTGTGTCACCGAGTTTATAAAACAATTCTATATTTTAAATAAATACACGTACACATTTTTTCCCAAATTAAGGGAAAGAAATTAAAATAAACATACAATACCATCCTTTTTCCAAACTTATGGAAAAGTAATTAAATCAAACACACGAAACAAATCCTTTTCCAAAGATTAAGGAAAAGTGATTAAACCAATTGTTTTACGACAAAAATCAGAATCGATTGGCTAGATTGCTTTCTACTATGTCCGCGCGTTTGCGCCAAAAGTTAATTACTTTTTGATCCTATCTCCTGATTATAAAAGATGAGAAATCATCAAACAGACAGAACTCATTTCGCTATCAGACAGACAGAATTCATTTCGCTAGCAGACGGGACCGACTTCACCTCACACTCAAACAGGACACACCCTGCGACAACAAACACACAGATCTCGTTCGCTGCCAGATAGAACAACGACCAAGAAACAGTGTTCGAACGACGATCCCCTGCCTCAACACAATTACTACTACTCCATTATTCTTACCACTTCATTCTACCTACATAAAGAATCCGTTCCAGCAGGTCGTGTATACAAAATTTGATTCTAATTTCTGCCCACATCTAAACGAACTTTTCCAAACTTAACACAGAACTTTTACACTTTACATTACACATATCACCTACACTATTCCTTTTGAATTTATATATTTGTTGAATACTTGCAATTTATTCTATGAAAAATTTATTTGTTATTTTATAATCATATGCATTTGTTTTATTATTTCTCCGTATTTTCTGCCTAACTGTGTCATATTTTATTCGTCTCCTAATACTATTGAACACATCTCATAATCCTCTACAAGTTCCATTTGATCAATAATAATAATGATAATAAAAATCTACTTCTAGCCGAACATTTAACCTGGGAAAAGTAAAAGGGTGGATGTAATTAAAGTGTCATTACAACAGTCGGACATTATTAAGATATTCGTTTTCTTTACATCAATCGACAAGTATAGATATTTTCCCATTCATCAGCTGTTCTCTTGAAGGAACGCAGTCATGACA
Source organism: Doryteuthis pealeii (assembly GCA_023376005.1). Taxonomy (NCBI): domain Eukaryota; kingdom Metazoa; phylum Mollusca; class Cephalopoda; order Myopsida; family Loliginidae; genus Doryteuthis; species Doryteuthis pealeii. Next base: position 7,016 of record JALAJA010000779.1, read on the forward strand.
CGGTTGTTCTGCTGAATTCAGCATAAATATTGTACAAACAGTCTAATGTTTTGATTTGTGTGAATTGGTGTTACCTTGCAAACTACATTAAACACTCAACAGTTTCATTGCCAAACGACTAACTAATAAATTTCAATTGTGGTATTTTATTATATTTATTTATTATTCATGAAGGTATCACTCAACAGAAAAGCAAGGAAAGGCAGCTATGTTATTAAATTCTTTGAGACCAAGTGATATTTTCTAATAAAGCCCAATGTTTCGAGTTAAGCATTCTTTAACAATACACTGTAAGTCCGATATTTGAAGTTGAGCACTATTTTACTACCCCTCGCCAGTGCCTTCTTTTGAATTTCCTCCTTTCAGATTTGAAAATACAATTTTAACAAAATTACTCTGACTTACAAAGAAAATAACTTTTCTTTCTCGTTAATACTAAATGCTAGCAGAAATCCTTGTTGTATCATAACACGTCCAAGACACATGAAAACGCTGGTTCTTCCAGATTCCGAATTTATGCATCGATGAACCTATCTCAATGAGTGACCATTTAGACATTTTAAGACCCCTGTGTGGTAGACGAGGTAAAGATGTAAATAAGAACATTTACTTAAGGATTTCTTTAATTTTGTACTACCTCGTGTTACCATAAATGGAATTCAATTATCTGTTGTGAGACCAAGTTGTTAAGAGAACACACACACACACGCACACACACACACACACAACACACACACACACACACACACACATGTATATATATATATTGTTGTGTGTGTGTGTATTCAATCCTTTTTTAATGTGTACGCTAATTGGTCACTTGCCGACCGTTCCTGACTGAACGTTTCTGATTTGGGAGAGCGGAAATGAGCTCAAGACAACGTTAGATTTTTTTTCTCGGCGTACTCAAGTTAAAGTGTATATCTCGGAGGTTGTGCCTAAGGATGGGAGGGTCACATCTCAGAAACACTTTCGTTTATAGAATCATATTTCAATTACCAGTGTAGAAGGCTTATTAGTAGAGTGATCTCGACCAACTTAATTTAAAAACAAACAAACAAAAAACCTCCATGTTTATAGTATTTATTTGATATGTTTATTAGGTTAGTTAACGGCATAGTCAACCTGGATAGGCAATTTAGATTCATTAGTAAATTTTGAGTATAATAAATATTGTCACAACATTCGCGATTTTAGGGTGCAAGTACACGTATAGGGAATCATGTCTGCCATAGTGATTGTAAGTCATATGGAAATCAGATCTCACTGATTAAGTTAAGCGACAATTCTCTGTTGTTTGTTTGTTTATGATTTTAACGGCATATCAACCCATCTGGGGTTATATCATGCTGGAAGTGATACATATCGTGTATTTATATTTATACTTTTTAGGTAATTGTTTTAAAATGTGTTAGCATTATTGGGGATTATGTGTTGTATTGATTTGTTTCATGTCTATATTCTATGGTATAATTATTTCCCGCAAAAAAGAGAGAATAACCTCCATGTTGACATTTCAAACAGATCTTTCATATTGTTTGCTTTAAAATAACAGTTTCTGATGTGAGCAAGAAACCTGCATCCATGAATAAGTGTTTAACTGTCAAAGTTGACATGTTTCACATTGTGATTGTTGTTCTGTTTGAGTATATAGGACGGCGTTAGTCTTGTAAACAATGCGTAATCGGGACACAGGACTTGTTCCTTTCTAGACTTCCTTAAAGTTGGTCCCCAGCCTCCCAAAGTGGTTTGATTAGGAAGAGTTTATTGTGGATGTTGTTATTCCGTGGTGGTTGCCATTTTGTATGAAGGAATCTATTAATTCTAGGTTTTTCAAGTCGTAGTTGTGTCAGTGCTATGTATGGCTGCACCATTTGGATCCTAACGAAATGCCCCAGAGAATAAGCTAGATGGGATCTGCACAAGAATCTGCGCGCGATATTAAACAAATCGTGGAAACAACATCCTCAAGAAGAGCAGCTGTACGGCACTTGCCCCCTATCAACAAGACCATCCGAGTGGGACGAACAAGACATGCCGGACACTGCTGGAAAAGCGTGAAAGAACTCATGGTGACGTTCTCCAATGGAAGCCACACATGGGTACGCCAGTGCGGCCGTCCAGCAAAAAATTACATAAACCAGTTTTCTGCGCGATATTGGATGCTGCGCAGAGGACCTCCCGAATGCCATGAATGAAGGGACGGTTGTGTAAGATTCATGGATATCCGTGCTACTGAGCGCGAATGATGAGATGATGATGATGAGTGATTGATATTGCTTATTATTTATATCACACTTTAAAAGTTAATAATAATCTTGTCTGCACACCTTTATGGTTTTCAAGCCTTTCTATCCAGGTTGATGATGTTCAAACTGATGTTATTTCATTCATACCACTCCGGTCAGATTTAAATCGGGTTTGTAAAGAAATAGGGGTGACTCCGACACTTCAATATTCAGAATTGTGACTTCCCCAGCGGACGTAGTTTAAATACAGGATACACTGGATCGATGTCATTTATTTGGTTGCCACTCATAGTATCGATATATCTTCAGTATATAGATGTGTTGTTTTACTGAGTTCTAATGCATAGAAGTTTTGTAATATATAATACTGTATATCCGTTTTATGTGTAATGTGTTCATGAATGAAATAGAAAATTTTGTAATCCTTGGTTCAGAAGAAGCTTTTTTAAATAAATATTTTAATTATTAATATATATATAATATATTATATAGTATTTTTAATTGTATAAATATATATATGATAATAATATATAGTTATATATATATATAGTATATACTCTTGTGTTGAGATAATCCATGCGGAGTTTTGTGTAGTGATGACATGGTCATTCCGTAGTAGAGCTAGATGTACATTATTTCGGCGCATTAAACGGGCAGAGCAATATAAAATTAATATAATAAAGGAAAAAACTTTAAATTTTTTTTCAATGTAATAATTCTATTTCAAGCTTCAACAACTTAGCTCTTAACGATCTATTTTTTAGACATGTGAGCAGGAATGTTAGTAGATTTTTAAAGTTTTTTTTTTTAGAGTGGGAGTGTGTGATTAGAAGAGGGGTGAAAGTAGGATGGGCTTGTGAACCGGAGGAGTAAGGAAAGTTGACAAAAAGAGAATGGGATAGAGAATGTGGTTATGATAAATATGTAGGGGTGGAGTCTATCTGAGGATTTGGGCGGTTCAAATGTACAATAAGATGAAGTTTGAAGTAAAAAAAACTATGGATAAGCAGTTTTATATTAAGTTAGGGTAGTATAGTATATATTATATATATATATAATATATATATTATATATATAATTTATAATAGATTATATAATATGATAATGCTGTATGTTGTGCGGAAACTAAGAGGAAGTAAAAGAGCAAGCCATATTAATATTGATTCATATGAAATTAGGCCAGGCATTTATGACAACAAATTCGTAATAATTGTGACCGACCAATGACTTTAATTGACAATCGATGGGCGTCTTTAGTGATTTAATAATAATACAGAGAGTGTCTCTAAAATAAGGTGTTGCCGATAATTGCTATAGTGAATCATCTTAATAGGACAAATTTGGATTTTATGCAGATTCAGCAGAAATAGATGAAACCCGTCAACCGACGATAACATATAATTTCTCTTTTAACTGATTTGATTATATGAGATTCCCTCATTGCCGACTCGCTTTTTTTTTTGTGTTGTAGTCCATTTCCAACAATTCGTTGTCATTGATATCCGGCAGTTCACATGGGAAATTCCTGGATAAATTGAAATAAATCTGACAGTAAAATCTAATAAAAAAAAAATCATCGAAATCCAAAACAGAACAAAATGTCTGCGCTTATTCGCTTTTCACTATGATCATTGGCGGGCACAAGAGAAACGGAAAGGGCATCTCTCCTTGGCTAACAAGGAAAAGCAACCTTCATTTTGTACAAGACAGGCTTAATTAAGTTATATTACATAATTATCTGGCAAATTCGACAGAACCCGTGGCGAATATTAGTTCAAAGGAACAGTTTCGACTGAAAAAACAAGCGACAGTGTCCGTCCAATTTGGCGAGTAACAACCGCAAGTGAAAATGGGGATAATGTGTGCTTAGGATCCGGATAATCGATTTACAACGTCGCAATCTTCATGAAAGTCGTCTACAAAAAAATACGCTATGCATGGTTGAACATTCCTTTGTAACAATGCTTCTCTCGATAGCGAACTGTTTCTATAATTGGTAATGAGAGGGAACTATCCATAAGTGACCGGTTCCCAGATGAGTTCCGAAATCGGAATATGGGCCACGGTAAAAAGAAAAGATCAAATGGTTTTATGTTCTAAGAACCCCATCCCCCCTCTCTCTCTCTCTCTCTCTCCTCTCTCTCGTCAGCCGGCTTACGGACTTTTATATACGAAATGGTTTGTTTCGCGGTGCTAAAATAAGTTTATTTTTTTTTTGTTTTTCAACATTGAGTTGAAGGTTACAAATTCTTCGATCGAATTTCGAGAAGAAATCAAGGATGCAAATCAGTTCTTTGCGTATTCTAATTTCCCATTAAATAACAATATTGGATCTTGGTTCAAGGCAAGAGGTAAGATGGATCTACACAGTGGAAAATTATTTTAATTATACTAAGGACATATTAAGACGAGTTTGTTATCCTGTCACTTTGGTAAACTTTTAAGTTAGTTTACTAAGCTAGTAGTTTGGCACAAGATCAACGATAAGGAGTGTCCAGTGAGATCAACCTTACTATACTCGAAAATGGGTTCTGGCGAGTCTAATGTTATAACAGATGAACTATGGTAATATCTAAGCGATTTCTAAGTTGACGCTAGATCTGACACAGGTAAAGAATAGAGCACCCAGTTAGGATGGAATATCATTATACTACTGAACGGCTGTTAGACGAACTTGTTTAACAGATTGTAGTAGGTATGAAATCATTTACTTGGCTAAGTCCGACACAGAGCCATGTGTTTAGATGTCAGTGGGATCAAACTTATTTAAGTGAATTTGTCTTTGGAGACCAAACTATTAATTACTGCTAAGTAGGCATGAACCCAAGTAATTTTAAGTTTAGCTCATCCACATTCTCTCCCAGCAGTAAGGATTATTATTGGTGAAGGCTTGATAAATGGGGATCGAAAGCTGGTAGGATGGGGGAGTAATTTTGCTGGTTTCTATTTACGACTGATACAGCTTCTCAAGCTTTGGATCAGAGGTGTAGTATCTGTCCCATACCAAGCCTGAACAAGATTTAATTCTCATCATTCTCTGTAAAAAGGTACGAATAAGAATAATATCTTAAAAATTGTTGTCACATGTGATTCGGGTGATTATGCCGATGTAGTTTTTTTTTCTCAATCATGGTTCATAGTACTGCTATCTAATCTAATATTTTTCAAGCAATTTTCTATTCATAGATAGGACCGCTAACAGGTACTACCATTTCAGATAGGACACCTAGACAATAGGATTGATCATTTTTTGTTCCTATATTATATTACTGGTTGCACTCATATTTATTATTGTTTTTTGTCACACACTCAAGGGGACAAATAGTCTTTAATTATAGATAGTTTTTTTTCTAGTTGCTGTCCGCCTATTATGTGTTGCTTAGGCAATCTCTGATCATATAACACTCTATGTATTACCATTTGTAGAGCCCAGACCAAGTCGAAATGACAATGAAAGGATGACTCACCAGTGGACGTAGTTTAGTTGTCAGACCGGAACCTCTTTTTTTGAAAGGTCTTAAATCGCTCCAGGGGATGCAGTAGTGTAATTCTAGGTTCTCAATGACTGGGCGGTTAAAAATGACGAATACTCGGTGAACAAAAGAAATGAGCTACAGCTCTTTAAAATAATTTAATTTAAACGGAAAACAACAAAACAAAAGAAAAAAACATGCCAAAAGCCCTTTTTCGAATTTTCTGCTGAGAAGAACATCTAAAACATTCCTGATGAAACATTTTTCAATTCGCATCCTTGATCCCGTGTCGATTTGGAGGTTGTGATTGTGCCAGTGGGGTCATCAGCAGCTGGTTATCGTTCCCTGTGCAAATTTACAATATATAAGTACTTATAATTTATTAATAAATTCATGATAGCCTTTCCTCTCGATCGTGGGTTTTGCATGTTTATATTCCTCGTCAATTGCATGCGTACTGGTATCGTCTTTTCTACTGTGTATGGGCATATGCGTCTCAGAATACAAACAATTTAATTCTGTTAGACGCAATTGTCGTAGATAAAATGGCTGAATTTCTGGAGAGAGATATAATACAAAATTAATAAAATAATAATTTCTATTATTGTAACGTTCAACTTCATCTAATTAATAAATACTTCAGATATACTATATATAAGTAAAAGGAGAAAAATATAATGTTACATTACATTATTGACAAATTCAACATAACGTAGCAGCGCACATTTTGAACAAAATGATAAGCAAGAGTTTAATATTTAATTTAGTGGTGTCCTCTTATTTCTATCTGATGGATAAGGACTTAGAGAATAATTTGAATACGGTTTCTTGTAGAAACTCATCAGATCTTAGTCAACTCCTGTTGAAGATGATGCTTAAGATTGTCGCAAGTTAACTTCAAGTTTTATTCATTCTGTTGAGAAATCTGCCTTAGTGATTCCTCCAATAAAGTTTATTCTCTTTCCATAGATTCTATTGTATTTAGGCCATGGTACTTATCACAATCAACATTAAATCATTATTCACTCTTTAAACACATACTTTCATTCCTGATCATTGTCAGTTGATTGAATCCAATCTTCTGTGTTATTTTTATATTGAAGCAGTTCTCCAATATTTTTGAGACACATAGTACTGCTCATAATATATAGATTATATATTATCAGTATAGTATAGTTATTCTTGTGTAACTTCATATAGTTGTGGCATTTTACCATAATGCATTGCTACTAATAGTTCAGTGAATTTAATTTATTTGGGATTTTTGGATGATTGTACTGCTAGCTTCTTTTATTAAAACATACTCAAATAAATATTGACACAAATCTAAGTTGTTTTGAAGCCAACTGTATTTTCATGACTCAGGATATCAGCACTTAGAGCGCCACCTGCCGAGACAAATATAATCAAATCAGCGATAGAGCAAGTAGAGTTTTTACACAAATAGTGATTGTTCAGCGCTGATAACAGAATCGTATGAAGAGTTTAAAAAAATTTAAAATGCAGAGGAAGTGGAAGTTTTCATATTCTATTTTTTTCATTAAGTTGATTTTTTTTTGTCGGTTTGCTTTGTTGTTGTTTGCATTGCCACTTCTGTTTATAGTAATCTTGGGAGAAATAATTTTGGAAGAATTTGTCTTCGACAGTATGTCTAATAAAAATCTACATAATTTATCTAAGATAACTACACAACTAATTTAAGGTATATAATTTTTTTAATAAGTCTAAATTAAGGTCGGTAAACTTTAATGTTTTTTTTGTTAACGTCTTAGATTTCGTTACTTAACTTACAAAAATTAAAGTTAACTGTGTTCACGTTACTATGACCTAAACCTAATATTTTAGTTGTTTTTTTATTTTTACCAATAAATTGCCCATTCTTTCAAGATTTACGCTTTGCATACAATTGTAGAATAACAAAATTTTAAAAATCTCTCTACACCTGGGAAGTAAGAACATCGTTATTACGTAAAAGTTAAGACTTAGATTTTCTGTAATGTTAATAACGAATGCCTTAGGACGTTAACAAAAAAGACAATTAAAGTTTACACCCTGCCCACGACCTTAATTTAACTTATAAATATTTATACTTAAATTAGTTGTGTAGTTATCTGCTAGATAAATTTATTGTTAGTAATTTTTATAGCCATACTGTCGAAGACAAATTCTTCCAAAATATTTTCCAAGATATATAACAGACGTGCATGCAGAAAACAAACAAGCAAACGACAAAAAAACAATTACTGAAAATGATATGAAAAACTTCCAGTTCCCATCGCATTTTAAATTTTGTACTTTATTTCGATTCCTGTTATAGTCGCTTGAACAAATCAACATTATTTGTGCTAAACTCTACTGCTGTACGGATTTGTTATTTTTGTCTCGGCAGGTTGGCGCTCTAGTGATGATATCCTGTAGTCATGAAATAAGTTTGTTCAAACAAAATAGGATTGTGTCAATATTTTATTTGAGTGTTTTAAATAAAGTAGCATTACAATCACTCAAACCCGAAATAAGTTAAATCATTGACATAGTTAGTAGCAGTAGGATTAGGTAAATTGCCAAAAACTATATGAGTAAAATAATAACTGATAATAATAAATTATATATATTATATATATATATAGCATACATATGTGTCTCAAAATAATTGGGAGACTCTTCAGATTAGTAAATAACACAGAGATTGGATCAATCACATGACAATGATACAGGAATGAAAGTGTGTTTAAAGGTGATAATGTTTTAAGTGATTGTGTAATGTACATGGCCTAATACAATGAAATCTAGAAAGAGAATACTAACTTATTGAGGAATACTAAGGAGATTTTCTCAACAGGAATGAAATAAAATTGACGTAACTGGACAATCTAAGATATCTACAACAGGAGGTTGACTAAGATTGAGTGAGTTCTACAAGACGTATTTCAAAATTATTTTCTAATGTTTAGTCACATAGCAAAGATAAGAGACACACTTAAGATATTAAAGCTCTTGCTTATCGATTTTGTGTCAACAACTTGTGGCGTGCTACGTATATGTTGAATTGTTCAATAAATGTAGATGGTAAACTATATTCTCTTTTTTACTATTATGTATAGTCTGAAGTAATTTAATTATATTCAGTGAAGTTTAAGTTACAAATAGAAATTATTATTATAAATTATGTTGTATTATATCGCTCTCCAGATTCAGCCGATTTTATCTACGACAATTGCGTCTACAGATTCAGAATTTGTTTTTGGTAATTTGAAGATGCCATTTACACAGTAGAAAAAGGAGATACAGATACGAAGCGATATTGACGAGGAATACTAATCATGCAAACCCACGAGAGGAAGAGTATGCATTGATTTATTTTATAAATTTATGAAGTTTTATATATTGTAAATGTGCAAGGGAAACGCATAACCAGCGCTTAGTAAATGACTCCCCCACTGGCACAAGCACAACCTCTGAATCACACGGGATACAAGGGATCGAATTGGAAAATGTTCATCAGGAATGTTGTAGATGTTCTTCTCAGCAGAAAATTCGAGCTTTTGATGTTTTTCTTTGTTTTGTTGTTTCCAGTTTAAAGAAATATTTAAAGATGTGTTAGCTAATTTCTTTTGTTCACCGGTATTCGTCACTTTTTAAACCGCCCAGTGCAGTTGAGACCTAGAATACACTAACTGCATCCCTGCAGAGATTAAGACCTTTCATAAAAGAGTGTCCCCGGGTCCTGACACTAAACTACGTCCACTGGTGATCATCCTTCATTGTCCATTCGACTTGGTCTGGGCTGCTACAATTGTAAATAAAATAGAGTGTATTGATTCAGAGACTTGTGCTAAAAAGGCACATATAAGACGGAGAGCACAGAAATAAAATATCTTAATAAAAAGAATATTTGTCCCCCTTGAGTGTTGTTGACAAAACAACAATGATAAATAGTGAACCAGTAATAATAAATAGGAAACAAATAAAATGTATCAATCCTGATGGCTAGGTGTCCTATCGAATGGTAGTATGTTAGGGTCCTACTATGAATAGAATAAATATCTTGAAAATGTATTAAATTAGATAGGAGTAGTTGAAACCATTGATGAGAAAAAAAAACTGACAATCGGCCATAAAATCACCGACAAATGCTGACCAATAAATATTTTAAAGATATTTCATTTCTTTATTCTGACTTTTTAACAGAGAAGAATGAGATTAAATGCTTGCTTCAGGTTGGGTATCGACAGCATACTACACTCTGATCCAAGTTGAGCAGTGTAGTCAGCGTAATAAACAAGCAAAATATCCCGCCACCTACCAGCTTTCAGTCCCACCAACATTTATCAAGCCTTCGACCAATAATAATCCTTACTTCTTGGGAGAGAATGTGATGACTAAACTTATTAAATTATTGGGTGTCATGCCTACTTTAGCAGTAAGTTAAAGTTGTCTCAAAGACAAATTCACTAATAAAAGTCAAGTTTGATCCCTGAACACTCTAATACACTGGATGCTGTGTCAGACTTGCCAAGTAAATGATTTATCATACCTACTACATGGTTAACAAATTCGTCTAAAGTACATTCAGTAGTAAATATATCCATCCTAACTGGGTGCTCTTACTTGCTCTTACCTGCTGTCAGATTTAGTTCAACTTTAGAAAATCGCTTAGGATATTTACAATAAGTTCATTCGTTTATAAATTGAGCTCGCAGACCCATTTTCGATATAGTAAGGGTTGATGCCTCACTGACTCATTCCTTACTTGATCTTGTGCCAAACTTAGCTAAGCTTAGTAAATACGTTAAAATGTTTACCAAAGTGAAGGATTAACAAACTCGTCTTACATACTCGTTCCTTAGTATAATAACATATGTTCTATGTGTGATCCATTTACTCTTGCCTTGAACCAAGATCAATATTGTTTATTTATATGGGCATAATTAGAAATAGCAAAGAATTTTGATTTCATCTTGTTTCCTTCTGAAATTGATCGAGATATTTGTTAAACCTAATACAATGTTTGAAAAAAAAAAAATAAAACTTAGTTTAGACGCGAAACAAACGTTTCGTATAAACGTCTAAGCGGCGTGAGAGAGAGAGAGAGAGAAGGAATTAAGAGAGAGGGGGGGTGGGTTCTTAAAGAAACAAAAACCAATTGTGCTTTTCTTTTTGTTACCCGTGGCCCATATTTCCGATTTCATGACTCCACTTGAAACCGGTCAACGGTTATGGATAGTTCCCTCTCATACCAATTAAGAACTGTTGCCTAATCGAAGAGAAGCATTGGTACAAAGACGTTCAACCATTGGATGAGCGTTTCTTTTGTAGACGACTTTTAATGAAGAATTGCACGGTGCTAATCGCTATGGCATCCTCAGCACAATATGCAGTTTTCATTGCGGTTGTTACCGCCAACATGACGCTATTGTCGATTGAATTTTCTCAGTCGAACTGTTCCTTGAACTAATATCGCCACCTCTGTCGAATTGCCAGGATAATTACTGTAATATCACTTATAAGGCCTGTCTTTGTCCAGAATGAAGAGTTGTCTTTTCCTTTTGCCAGTAGACGATGCCCGTCCGTTTCTCTTTGCCGCTCATGATATTAGGTGAAAAGGCGAATTAGCGCGACATTTGTTCTGTTTTGATTTTCGAGAATTTTTTTTTTTATTGATTTTGAACTGGTCAGATGTTTTTTCATTTACAGAATTTTCCCTGTGAATGCCGAATTACATGACAACGAATGTTTGGAGAATGGACTACAAACAGCAAAAAAAGAAGCGAGTGGAATGAGGAATCTGCATATAATCAAATCATTTAATAAGAGAAAAATATGATATGGTTGAATTGCGTCCGTTGCGGTTTCAATCTATTTTCTGCTGAACTGCATAAAATCCAAAATTTGCTTCTTAATTTCACTTAGCAAATCGGCAACACCTGATTTTAGAGACACTCTTGTTCATATTAAACACTAACGACCGCCATCGATGTCAATTAGTCATTGTCGGGTCACTTGTATTTTACAGAATTGTTGTCATAATATGCTGGCTAATGTTTCATTATGAATCAATATTTACATATGGGCTTACTCTGTTTGTACTTGTCACTTCCTTAGTTTCGCCAAACATACAGATATATATAGTATAATATATTAATATTATTTATATATATACTCTGCTGCTCTGCTGTCTGTCTGTCTCTCTCTCTCCTCTCTCGTCTCTATATATATATCTATATATATATAAATATATATATTAGATATTTATATATATATATTATATATATATATATATATATTACTTACTCTAACTTAGATATAATGCTTTACCATATTTTTTGTTTACTTCAATTTACTCACCTCTTATGTAATGACAGCCCAAAATCCTCAGAATAGGGACTCACCCTGATTTAGTTTTTCATAACCAGCACAATTCTCCTTATCCATCTTCTTTTTGTCACTTCTCCTTACTTCCTCGGCCTCAAATGCCCATCCACTTTCACCCCCTCTTTCTAATCACACACTCCCCACTAAAAAAAAACTTTTAAAAAATCAGTACTTAACATGGTTCCTGCTCCATGTCTAAAAATGATGTTAAGAGATAAGCTGGTTGAAGTTGAAATAAGATTATTAATGAAAGAAATTTAAAGTTTTTTCCCTCTTATTATTAATTTATATTGCTGCTGGCCGTTATGCGCCTGAAATCAAGGTACATCTAGTCTAACTACGGAATCGACCTGTATCCTACAGCAAAAACTCGCAAATGGAAGTTATCCTCACACAAAGAGTATAGTATATATATATATATATATTATATATTTATATATTAATAAATTAAAATATATATTTTAGTATATTTAATAAATTAAAAATTCAGTTATTTAAAAAATGCCTTCTTCTGACCAAGGATTACAAAATTTTTTTGTTCATTCATGAAACTTATACAACTAAAACGGATAATACTAGTTAGTTATATATTACAAAACTTTACTGCATTGGAAACTGCTAAAAACAAATATTATAATAATGAAGAATATATCGATACTTGAGTGCAAAATAGAAGAATCGATCCCGTGTGATCCTGTATTTAGAACTACATCCGCTGGGGAGCTCCAATTCTGGACCTATGCGAGTGTGGAGTCACCCCTATTTCCTCATTACAACGATAAATCTGACCGAGTGGTATGAATGAAAAATCAGTTTGAATTATTAGACCTGATAGAGAAGGCTGAACCATATAAAGGTGTGCAGCAAAAGATTCTTATACACATTTTTAAAGTGTGATTAATAAAATTAGCGAATATCATCATCTATCACACATCATCGAATCATTTCGCGCTAGTGCACGGATTATCCATGAAATCTTACAACAACCGTCCCTATCGATTCATGCATTCGGGAGGACTCTGCGCAGATCCAATATCCGCGCAGAACTGGTTTAATGTAAATGTTTTGCTGACGGCCCGCACTGGCGTACCCATGTGTTGGCTTCCATTGGAGAACGTCACCTATATTCTTGTTCGACGCTTTTCCAGACTGTACCGGCATTCTTGTTCGTCCCATCGGATGGTGTGTGATAGGGGCAAGGTGGCCGTACAGCTTGCTTTCTTGTAGGATGTTGTTTCCTGAAGGATTTGTTAATATCGCGCGCAGAATTCTGTGTGCAGATCCATCTAGCTTATTCTCGTGGCATGTTCGTTAGGATCCAATGGTGCAGCCATACAGTACACTGACACAACTACGACTTGAAGAAACCTAGATTAATAGATTCTTCATACAGAAGATGGAAACACCACTGGAATAACAACATGCCACAATAAACCTCGCTAATCAAACCCACTTTGGGAGGCTGGGACCAAACTTTAAGGAAGTCCAGAAAGAACAAGTCATGTGTCCATTACGCTTGGTATACAAGACTAACGCGCTCTATATACTCAAACAGAACACATCACAAGGTGAAACAGTCAAACACATTTGACAGTTAACACTTTATTCATGGAATGCAGGTTTCTGCTCACATCAGAAAACTGTTATTTTAAAGCAAACATGATAAAGATTGTTTGAACAATGTCAAACATGGAGGTTATTCTCTCTTTTATTGCGGGAAATAAAATTATACCATAGAATATAGACATTGAAACAAATCAATAACCATACAACATAATCCCAAATAATGTAACACATTTTAAACAATACTAAAAAGTATAAATAAATACACGTATGTATAATTCCAGCATGATTACCCAGATGGGTTGTTGCCGTTAAATCATAAACAAACAAACAACAGAAATTGTCGCTTAACTTATCAGTGAGATCTTGATTTCCATATGACTTACAATCTGACTATGGCAGACCATGAATCCTATAGCGTGTACTTGCACTAAATCGGAATGTTGCACTGACAATATTGTATTATATACTCAAAAATATTTACTAATGAAGTCATAAATTGCCATCAGGTTGATAGCCGTTAATAACCTGAACTAAAACATATCCAAATAAATATTAAACTGGGAGGTTTTTTGTTTGTTGTTTTTAAAAAAGTTGGTCGGATCACTCACTATAGCCTTCTACCGGTAATTGAAATAGATTCTATACAACGAAAGTGTTTCTGAGATGTGACCCTCCATCTTAGGCACACTCCGATATACACTTTAAACTTGAGTAAGCGAGAAAAAAATTACAACGGTTGTTTGAAGCTCATTTCCGCTCTTCCCAAAGTCCAGAAACGTTATCAGGAAGGTGCAAGGACCAATTAGCGTACACATTAAAAAGGATTGAATACACCACACACACACACATATATATATAGTACATGTGTGTGTGTGTGGTTGTGTGTGTGGTGTGTGTGTGTGCGTGTGTGTGTGTGTGCTTTATAACAACTTGGTCTCACAACAGAGTAAATGAAAAGTCCATTCTTATGGTACACGAGTAGTAACAAAATTAATATAGAAATTCCTTAAGTGAATGTTCTTATTACTCTTTTTAACCTCGCTACCACACCAGGTCTTAAAGCTAAAGCACTCTCTTGAGTAGGTTCATGCGATGCATTGGGAATCTGGAAGGAACCAGCGTTTTCAGTGTGTCCTTGACGTGTTATGATACAACAAGGATTTCTTTGCTAGCATTTATTTATTAAACGAGAAAAAAGTTAATTTTCTTTTCGTAAGTCAGAGTTAATTTTGTTAAAATTGTATTCAAATCTGAAAGGAGGAAATTCAAGAGAAAGGCACTGGCGGAGGGTGTAAAATAGTGCAACTTCAAATATCGGACTTACAGTGTATTGTTAAAGAATGCTTAACTCGAAACATTGGGCTTTATTAGAAAATAATCACTTGCGGTCTCAAGAATTAATAACATAGCTGCCTTTCCTTTGCGTTTCTGTTGGTGATACTTCAAATGAATATAAATAAATATTATGAAATACCACATGAAATTTAGTTAGCTATGTCGTTTGGCCAGTGAAACTTGATGTGTTTAATGTAGTTTGCCAAGGTAACAACAATTCACCACAAAAAATCCAAAACCATTAGACTGTGTACAATATTTATGCGAATTCAGCAAACAACCGTTGTCATGACTTCTTTCCTCATAGCAGAACGAGCTGATGAATGGGAAATTATCTATACTCGTCGATGAGATAAAGAAAACGAATATCTTAATAATGCCCGGACTGTTGTAATACACTTTAATACATCCACCCTTTTACTTTCCCAGGGGTTAAAATGTCGGCTAGAAAGAGATTTATTATCAGTATTATTTTGCATCAAATTCGAACTTGTAAGGATATATGAGATGTGTTCAAATAGTATTAGGAATGACGAGATAAAAATATGACACAGTTTAGGACAGAAAAATACGGAGAGAAATAATAAAACAAATGCTATATGATTATATAAAATAACAGAATAAATTATTTCAGCAGAATAAATTTGCAAGTATTCAACAAATATATAAATGTTCAAAAGGAATAGTGTAGGATAGTGTAATGTAAAGTGTAAAAATTTTGTGTTTTAAGTTTGAAAAGTTCGTTTAGATTGAGGCAACAATGAGAATCCAAATTTGTATACACGACCTGCTGAAACGGATCTTGATGAGCGAAGAACGAATTGTAAATAAAGTAGTAGTAGTAATTGTGTTGAGGCAGGGGAAACTTCGTCAACACCTGTTGCTTGGTCGTTCTTTATCTGGCAGCGAGACGAGATCGTATTTGTTTGTGGTCGCAAGTGTGTCCTGTTGACGTTGAAGTAGTCTGTCCGTCTCTAGCGAAATGAATTCTGTCTGTCTGATAGCGAAATGGTTCTGTCTGGTTGATGATTCTATCTCTCTATCAGGAGATAGGATCAAAAAGTAATAACTCTTTTGCGCAAACGCGCGACATAATAGAAAGCAATATCTAGCAATCGATTCTATTTTGTGTAAACAATTGTTTAATCACTCTTCCTTAAAATCTTTGGAAAAGTGATTTGTGTTCGTGGTTTGATTTAATTACTTTTCCATAACGTTGGAAAAAAGGATGGTATTGTATCGTTATTATTCTTCCTTAATTTGGGAAAAGAAATTTACGTGTATTTATTTAAAAAATAAGAATGTATTCCTATAAACTCGGTGCCAACAAATAATAAAATCCCAATGCAAGTTGCATTTATACTGTTCTTTAATTAGTCAGTTTGCTAATATAATAAATAAGTACACCAAAGAATAAAATAAGTGCATAAATATAAGCACTTCCCAATTAGTCAAACATTCAACAGCCTTTTTTTTTTTTTCTGGATCATTTTATTAAATATTCATTTCACCATATTCTTGTATTCATTTGATGATTGATAGTCCACAAAAAAGATATGACATGTATGTTTAGACTAATAGGATATACAATATCCCAAAATGCACTTTGATATATTATTTATCATTTTTATTCTTTTTTTCCTTTTAATAATTTCATGATTTATTATGATTCAATGTGTCGTTTTAGGTCACAAAACACGTGGAAATATTCACAGGTAAACGATTCTTTAATAACACTTAACCTGTTAAGTGCAAATGGCATTCTGTTGGTTATAATCGCTGGCCTCCACATCCGACTAATGCTCTACATTTATATAATATATATATATATATTAATATATATATATATATATGTTGTGTGTGTGGTGTGTGTGTGTGTTCATGGGTGTTATATAAATATATATATATATAGAATATATATAGTTACGACGGTGAAATAAACAATCATTTAGAAATAAAAAGCCAAAAAAGTCTAAATATTGTGCCAAAAGCAGCAGTATAATTTTTTTTTTGCCAAGTCCTCATCTCTGCTTTATTGTCTATTATGTTTGGAAATGCGAATTTTTAGTGATGGGAAATATATTGGGGGAAGCTGGATTTACAATTAACATTTGGAGGTGCTATGTTCAGCCTGGCGAATATTTGTTTAAATTTTTGGTTGTGATGATAGAGAGGAGTGATAGTAAGATTGTTATACATGCCCTGTGTGTTGCAATGTAATATTATTTTCACCTCCTTTTGAGTTTTCACATCATGTTTAGCTGCATGTATTTCACTTGAAGTCTGATGACAACAAAGTCTCCTCAGGTCTCAGGACTCTCTGAGATTCTTATAATGCAGCTGATGCAGTAATCTGGATGGTCTCAATTCTTCCTCTGAGTATCTAATCCTCCAGTCTTTTCTTATTTTCAAGTTATTGGGACCGTTCCAGTGCACCAACTACAGATTTGGCTCACTTTCACTCTCATGTACCACACTTTTTCAATTCTCTGGCGAAGGTCCAGGTTATTTATCCATCTTTTCATTTCCTCAGCATTTACCTGTGATCCTGGTTGCTGGGAACCGCAAAGTCCACCATTGACACGTTCTATTTTTTGTTTTCTTTTTTTTTTTGATTAATCAGCACTAGGTCTGGTCTCCTGGCTGGATAGGGTTAATCCGTCTTATCTCGAAAGCCAGAGAATTTGTATGCGTTTGTTTCTTAATTTTGTTGTTCTCTGTGTCCTATACTTACGTCGTGCTGTTTTGGCTGCTATAAGTAATATTTCTTTGCTCCTTCTTTATGTGTACTCTTCGATTCCTTGGATTGTGGCCTCACACAGTATTATTATTATTAGTATTATATTATTAT
>JALAJA010000780.1:0-23899 GCA_023376005.1 Doryteuthis pealeii
TTTTCATTAATTTCTACTCTTTACTTTTAAGCTTTCATTCTTAATATTAATTGCAAGAGGAGTTAAAAATCAAAAGAGGGAATATAGCTGCTCCACTGTCATAATTTAAAAGACATGATCTCAGAGCAAAGAGAATTGGCAAGATTAGATTTTTGTGTATGCAAATTTCCCTGAGATCAGCTACACAATAAAAAAAGCATGAGCGACCAAATTAAGTGTTTTTGGAACTTGGCACAATGGGATGTAATGTTATAATAAAGTTTTTTACTGGGCGTTGCATAATTGTGGCACAAGGTCGATTTTAAGGAGCACCAGATGTGACTCTAAATAACTAATAATGGTTTGCTAGTCTATATGCTAACCATTACACAATGTGAGCTTCTCACTAAATAAGTAAGGAGTAAAAGAATATATTCAGAACATATATTACTGTCAATCTTGTTACATGCAAGATATTTTGCCCATGGGGAAGGTGCTGTATTTGGTCCCATCTGTAGTATAAGTAGGTACAACCCAGTTAGTGATTCAAAGTCTGGATTAAGTGGGATGCAAATGACCTGTTGGGGGAGGGGGGATTACCTTTACAAGGCTACAGCTACTCTGGCAGTTGCCCTTGGCAGCGATTTCATGATTATATCCAAGGTGAGCTAGTAGAAAAATCATCAGGATTTTCATTGGCTGTTGATAAAAGTACAGATGTATCAGATTCAGCTCAACTTGTTACTTGTATTCAAATAATGAAAGATACTATTTCACAAAATGATATCTATAAAGAAATCAATAAAAAAAAAGTTTAATCTCTTTCTTGAAAGGCTTTTCAGTGTATCAACAGAAAAACTGCAATCATTTTTTTTTTTAATCAAGGATTTCTTTTTGAATTAAACTCATAATTAGCTTCTCAAAATTTAGCAGACAACAACTTTGTAACATTTCATTTCACAATTCATCAAGAAAATTTGTGTCAAATCATTAAAATTTGCTTTCTGGCCAACTTTTCTTATATTTGGATGGAATTCGGGGATTAGTCCACCGAAGTTCATATCCTGCACTTCGAAATGCCATCATCAGGGGTGATGTGTTCCAGTTTTTTTTGCAAAGTATATTAATGGATGTGGAGGCTGGAAGGAGGAGAATTGATAGGAAAAGTGTTATAGGCATTTTAAAATGTGAGTACTGCATTGAAAATTAATTAATTTATTTTAATGTGTCCGTGCGAAATATACAAATACAAAGTATAGAAAGTCTTATTTTTAAACTGATATAATATGATGTAATATGATATGAATATGAGAATATGATTTAATAAAGTATTTACAGAGTTTGCTCAGTCAATACTTTCAATCATATTCTCATATTCTTATCATATTTATCAGTCAAGAGTGGTTCCCCTTTGTTTATGTTGGAGTTATAGGAAATAAACTACAAACCTATATGTTGTTTATTTTCCCATTTTGATGGTGTGTTGGAATAAATTATTTAATGAAAGAATTATTTCAATTTACATTGTTTTCTCAATTTTCTCATGTTTAATATTTATTGATATTGAATATTTTTTAATTACATGTTTCTAAAATTTATTTAGTATTTTTCCTGGATATTCATTTTTTCAAAAGTAGGATTAGTTTTTGCTGCCTTTTATTTACAACTTACTACTATGACTTAATGAGGTAAAGGTTTGGGTTTGTTTGTTTAAATTAAAATTTAAGCTGAAAAAACTTTGTGACAAGTACCTATTTAAAAGAAAATGGCTAAACTTGCAAATCGGTCGGAAAATTAGGGTGACCCAGAAAAAACAGAACCCACACATTTTGTAATAAAACTGTTAATTTTAACTTGGGAGGCTTTGGGTTAGGGTTGGGGTTTAGGGTTAATTTAATGGGAAAATAAATAATTTGGGTTCTGTTTTTTCTGGGTCACCCTGTAATATGTTTTAATTTTCCGACTGATTTGCAAGTTTAGCCAAGAAAATAATAATCCAGTCTTGATACATTTTTTGAACACATCTCATATTTAGTATAAAGTAGAGCAAACTATTTTTTAAGAAAATTTATATAAGTTTTATATAGAAAAAAATGCAGATAAATCATTAAGGAATTTTAGAAAGAAACTTCATGTTGGGTATATTTTTAAGCTTTTTCATATCTGAAGAAATCTAAAATATTGCAAGTCATAAATTGTCTTCAAGATGCTTATCTGTCAATATTTATCTTCTTTTTGACTTAATGGCTTTCATTTAAAAAAAAAAATAAGTAGTTTCCATTTATAAGTACAACCAAGTATGATGGCATATCTCTCCATTTTTGTACAGAATCATTCAGGAAAAGTGGCATAGAATTGTAATTTCATCTTGAAATTTTGTTGCTGCAGATGTTCATAACTCTGAATTTTGATTATTTCTATTCTATTTTATTTCTTTCATTAAAACATTTTTCAAATCATTTAACATATAAGTAAAATCTGCAGAGTGGCCTATTTTCAGTATCAGCTGAACAGCCAGATTGTCTATTCCCTTTTTGCTAGTGCTAGACCAGGGAGATTGTGTTGTTAAAATGCAGCACCACACCTACTGACAGCTCCTGGATGTTTTACTGCAGAGATCAGGGTAATTTTCACCTTTAGTTGTTAAAATTCCTAGCATAAAATTGTGCATGCACATTATCTGAAATTAACTTAATTGTTATTAAGATCACATTTTATGATATTTTTGTGTTAAAGCATACTGTTGTATTGTTTTCAAAATGATTCTAAGATTTGTTTATTTCGCATGGAGACTTTCAAAATAGCTACCAGCTTAATTCAAAGTAAAAGTCAAGGGAGGTTACTCTAATTGCCTTATTTGCCAGGAATTTTGACCACTAAAGGTGAAAATTACCAAAATATCTTAGCAGAATCTTTCTCCATGTTCATCACTTATCTCCCCCAGATTAAGGAGGGGGTAGAGAGTCAAGATAAGAATACAAAGCCATTCCATTCTTTGTTGCACTCTTAACTTGTTGTTTATCAAATCCACATCATTTTCAGAAATATGAGATCCAAGTCCATGAAATTAATATGAATGAATTCCATGTTGCTAACTCTGTTATATATCCCTTTAGTCAAGGTATATACTAATATTTACTATAATCAGTTGAGATTTCATCTTGTATATAATAAAGAGAAAGACAGAGAGATGACATGAAGATGATAGTTCTTACTTTATTAATTACACTTCTGGTTACTGCTTCTGCTGGTTCTATCTTGTTGGACACCATGTTATCGGGTTGACTTCTATTAAGGGCTGGTTTTCTTCTTCTGTTAATTCTTCTTACACGCATGGACATTTCTTAATAATTTAATGAACACACAAAACTTGGTGTTACTTGATCAAGTTTTATTTTCTTAGCCCATATTTCCGCTGCAATGAGATGGACCCATCAGAACCAACAATACATTTGCACTCTTTGAAAAGTGGGCCACATCTTCTAACTAAACTAACTTATTCTCACGCGTCCAATCATGCACCTTTTAAGGGGTCATATAAAAGGTCACCAACCGTCCATAATTGGCGAGTAACTTTCCATAGGGAACCCTTGATTTTAAATCAAATAGACTTTAATTTAGATATTCTAGCTACAGATACGTTCACAATTTATGACTGCCTATAAGTTCTAACAGCTGAAGTGGATTCAGTTTACCTCTTAATTTGCTGATCAACATCAATTCTTTAATCTTGAGGCAAATGAAAATGTTTGTTTTTATTTTTAGGTGTTAGAATGTACAATCATTCCATATCATTGATTTTATAAATCTTTTTAAATTGTTATTTGTTAGTTATGCATTTTTGGACATTTCCCATTTTTACTATCATTTAACATCCACCTTAGAAAAATCAAATGAAATTGCTTGTTTTTATTTTTAGGTGTTAGAATGTACAATTATTGTATACCATTGATTTTATAAATCTTTTTTAATATTTGTTATTCATTTTTGGATATTTCCCCTTTATACTATCTTTTCACATAAACCTTAAAAAAATCTTTGTACAGAACATATATAATATTAATACAATATCTATATACAGATCAACTTCTGTTGAATATTTCAGCTGATATTTCCCAAAATTCCCCTCTTAATTTCTTTTTCTTACCATTATTCATAAGTTTTTCATTTTCACTAGTAAACGATAAGATACTATATCAAATACTTTGGTGAAATCCATATATATAATATATGTATTATCTACCTCCATAAAATATTCATTTATGATATCAGTGCTTTCCAAAATATCAGATAATGTTGATTTACCATTGAAACTATGCTGAGTATAATTTATATTTTTCCCAATAAAATTTAAAATGTGATTTCTAATAAATAAATAAAAATAAGGCCAAGTTTGATGTGAAGAGGTGGAAAGAGGACTGATGTATATGATGTATATTTTACAAATTAAGTCAGTCTAAAACATGTTTTACCCCAGTAGCAAAAACTTTGTTGACTAAGATTATCCAGTTGTAATCCTGGTTCAGAATCATTCAATTCAGTCTAAAACATGTTTTTACCCCAGTAGCAAAAACTTTGTTGACCAAATTATCCAGTTGTAATCCTGGGTTCAGAATCAACTCATTCAATTCAGTCGAAAACATGTTTTACCCCAGTAGCAAAAACTTTGTGACCAAGATTATCCAGTTGTAATCCTGGGTTCAGAATCAACTCATTCAATTCAGTCTAAAACATGTTTTTACCCCAGTAGCAAAAACTTTGTTGACCAAGATTATCCAGTTGTAATCCTGGTTCAGAATCAACTCATTCAATTCAGTCTAAAACATGTTTTTACCCCAGTAGCAAAAACTTTGTTGACCAAGATTATCCAGTTGTAATCCTGGGTTCAGAATCAACTCATTCAATTCAGTCGAAAACATGTTTTTACCCCAGTAGCAAAAACTTTGTTGACCAAGATTATCCAGTTGTAATCCTGGGTTCAGAATCAACTCATTCAATTCAGTCTAAAACATGTTTTTACCCCAGTAGCAAAAACTTTGTTGACCAAGATTATTCAGTTGTAATCCTGGGTTCAGAATCAACTCATTCAATTCAGTCGAAAACATGTTTTTACCCCAGTAGCAAAAACTTTGTTGACCAAGATTATCCAGTTGTAATCCTGGGTTCAGAATCAACTCATTCAATTCAGTCGAAAACATGTTTTTACCCCAGTAGCAAAAACTTTGTTGACCAAGATTATCCAGTTGTAATCCTGGGTTCAGAATCAACTCATTCAATTCAGTCGAAAACATGTTTTTACCCCAGTAGCAAAAACTTTGTTGACCAAGATTATTCAGTTGTAATCCTGGGTTCAGAATCAACTCATTCAATTCAGTCTAAAACATGTTTTTACCCCAGTAGCAAAAACTTTGTTGACCAAGATTATTCAGTTGTAATCCTGGGTTCAGAATCAACTCATTCAATTCAGTCGAAAACATGTTTTTACCCCAGTAGCAAAAACTTTGTTGACCAAGATTATCCAGTTGTAATCCTGGGTTCAGAATCAACTCGTTCAATTCAGTCTAAAACATGTTTTTACCCAGTAGCAAAAACTTTGTTGACCAAGATTATTCAGTTGTAATCCTGGGTTCAGAATCAACTCATTCAATTCAGTCTAAAACATGTTTTTACCCAGTAGCAAAAACTTTGTTGACCAAGATTATTCAGTTGTAATCCTGGGTTCAGAATCAACTCATTCAATTCAGTCGAAAACATGTTTTTACCCCAGTAGCAAAAACTTTGTTGACTAAGATTATTCAGTTGTAATCCTGGGTTCAAAATCAACTCATTCAATTCAGTCTAAAACATGTTTTTACCCCAGTAGCAAAAACTTTGTTGACCAAGATTATCCAGTTGTAATCCTGGGTTCAGAATCAACTCATTCAATTCAGTCGAAAACATGTTTTTACCCCAGTAGCAAAAACTTTGTTGACTAAGATTATCCAGTTGTAATCCTGGGCTCAAAATCAACTCATTCAATTCAGTCTAAAACATGTTTTTACCCCAGTAGCAAAAACTTTGTTGACCAAGATTATCCAGTTGTAATCCTGGGTTCAGAATCAACTCCTCAAATTCAGTCTAAAACATGTTTTTACCCCAGTAGCAAAAACTTTGTTGACTAAGATTATTCAGTTGTAATCCTGGGTTCAGAATCAACTCATTCAATTCAGTTTAAAATATGTTTTTACCCCAGTAGCAAAAACTTTGTTGACTAAGATTATTCAGTTGTAATCCTGGGTTCAGAATCAACTCATTCAATTCAGTCTAAAACATGTTTTTACCCCAGTAGCAAAAACTTTGTTGACCAAGATTATCAGAGAATTTTGTGATTGGGTCATATCCAGCCATTTTTATTGAAGGCCTTGGGATGGGATGAGTTGAAACTAAGTTTATTCTGATACCAGAGTTTTGGATGACCATGGCTTCTGATTTGTTTCAGTGAATAAAAACTGATACAGACTTTGTGAAAACGAACATAATGAAGAATAATCAAGCTAAGTTCCAATTACCGTCGAATTGGTAAATACCAACTGTCTTGGACACTGCTTTAGTTGTGCTTAGCTAGTTGCTGTTGTTCAAACCAACAATATACTAACTGACTTCAATACATAATACATAACAAATCATAAGTATTAGGATACAGTATTGAAACAAAGGCTCAGTCATCAGCATGGAAGTCTCTCTCTCTCTATCATACCCTACAACCAGATCTATGACCCATAGATGGGACACTAACAGGTACCACCACTCCAGATCTGAGTACTAGGAGAAATAGTAATGAAAGGGTACTCCACACGCCTAGACCTTTGTGGGGATTAAAAAAATACGAAAATAAAAATAAAATAAAAAAACATCAAACTCCTATGGGGCCTTGACCAGAAGAACCCCTTTGCGCATGTCTTAGAAAAAGGACTGACTCCTTACCCCAAAAATAATACCTTGGCCATTCGAACTGAGGCCACAACTGAGTGTGGTCATTTCCTAGCCCGGGGCATGTTCGCTCGCTACAGATGACTATGCCCAGTTCAATAAAGCCTAAGTCATAAAACTACCTCTTGCCTTTGTCTCTTTTCTCTTTCATTCCTTTTTGCTCCTTAAATTCCATTTCAGCTTACTAGCCTACATGAAGTAAGAACCAGCTTTATTGGGAACTAGATACCAGTACAAACAAACTTAACTTAGTCCCATACCTTCACTATCAGATGCAGTTTAGTGTCATACCCAGGACACCTCTTTTTTGAGGGGGGGGGATCTTACCCCTCTGCAGTGGATACAGTCAGTGTATTCTAAGCCCCACTAACAAAGTAGACATATACCTCATATAATAGTATAAATAAAACCTTTGTAAAATGTTTTGTTGTTGATTTGAGTTTCATTCTTTTGTGATGTCTCTGCACTGATTACTTGGGGATATTATCAATTATTTTCTTTTGAAACTGATTGGCAATATTGCATCATTAGAAAAGTGACAGACCCAAGGCAAATAAAATATTTTAAAAAAATCAACTATATGATTACTTTTGTTAATTTTGTCATATGAGTGGGATAAACAATAATTGATGTTCATAGTTCTTAAAAAAAACATCTAGACCAAAAAGGGCTCACAAAGTTTTGAACAAGACATAAGTGCTGCATACAAATCTTTTTTGTGGTGCTGATGTGTAATGGTTATGATGTTATAAGAAATGGACATGGTGACCCAAGTTCAAATCCTGGATGAGGTTGCTTGCATGTCACATATATTTGGGAAAGGTATGCAACCAAGTATATATATATAGGTATTCCCGCCTAATTCATTATTAATTAATTAATTTTCAAAATTAGGTACGACTCCAATTAAGCACTTATTCTCCCAAAAATTATCGGCAAAAAGCCATTCTAAACAAACCGTGTTTACAACTTATCATATCGTCGTGTAATAAAAGTCACTAGAAGAGGAATATTAACCTACTCTAAACAAGTCGTAAAATCTAAGAAGTCCGTTTGGTGTAGAGGTTATGGGATCGGCCTGTCAGCTTGGCAGTCCGGTTTCAAATCACGCACAGGGCGGTCTTCCGATCTATAGCTCTGCTGATGAGGCCTAATAGGCCGAAATGTACATACAGAGATTGATTTTTCTCGATTTGTTTAGCCATACATTAATAGGTATTCCCGCCTAATTCATTATTAATTAATTAATTTTCAAAATTAGGTACGACTCCAATTAAGCACTTATATATAATATATATATATATATATATATATATATATATATATATAGTATATATTATTATATTTTACTTGAAGGCACTTTATTAAGAAAGTCGAAACAGTCTGTATGATATTCTACACACCGAGCGATCCTTTGCCGAGATTACACTTGTCAAGTTCATTTTCTATAAGAAAAAGTATCGAATTTTATGCGATACATGCATTGTAAGTGCCTTCAAGTAAAAATATAATATTATATACTTTATCCAACAATGCTTCTAAATAAACAAACATCCAAAAATCTTATATATATATATATATATATAAATATATATAATATATATATTGTAAAGAAAAACAGGCTTAAAGACAGGGTATTAAGCGATTATGGTCCATTTCCACCAGTGGGTATCTGAGCCCCTCTGAGTTTCCTCAGATCACTTTCTTTATTGAAATTGATAAACAAAAAACAAAAGAAGATTTTTTTGTTTTTTGTTTACCAATTTCAATAAAGAAAGTGGTCTGTTCATTTCTGTCTTAGTAAATGAAGCTTTAGTCTTGATACTTTTTGAACACACCTCGGTTTTAAAGAAAATGAACATTTCATTCATGTTCATTTCTGTCTTGTTAAATACAGCTTCAGTCTTGATACTTTTTGAACATATCCCATATTCCTTTATTGTTCATTTCTGTCTTTGTAAATGAAGCTTTAGACTGGATACTTTTTGAATACATGATGTTGGTTAATGTTTTTTTTTTTTTGGTGTGGTCTGATTTATGATAAGTAACATCTCATGAGACTCACTACTCAAAAAAAAAGTTATTCAGACATGTTGTAACACCTAAATAGAGATAGGCTCATGTTTCTCATTTCTTTTACTCAGATTAATCATAGTAGTAAAATACTGTATCTTAAAAATATATGACTTGTGAGAATTTTCTCTAAACGCCTCTTTAGCGATATGAAAAACATTGCTATCAAAAGCATTTGGTTGGTTAATTGGTCTTTAATAGCACATCAACCCTTGTGGGTTATTTAATGTCAAATCTTTTATATATATATATATATATATATATATATATATATATATACATGAAAATGGAAAAGGAATTGAATCCGACAATATGAGGAAAAATGAGTAAAGAAAAGAAATGTAGATGGATAAAATGAATTTAATCGATATTACATTAATCGATATCACTTACACATGTGTTTCGGTCAGTTTATGTGTGTGAAAATATTTCGCACACATAGAAGATTCGACCTTCATCAGAGTGAACATTTATTTTGAATTCAAAATAAATGTGTGGATTATATTAACATTAGACAATCCCCAAAATTTGAGCTTCCAATTCAAAAAATTGGCAGAGTTATATCGATTTTTAGCTCTCCATATTTGGTGGGTTTGTCAAAAAATGGTGACTTGTAATCTATTTTTGTCTGTAAAATGAGTTCTAGAGCTTCCCTACTCCTAAAAATTGGTTTATAAAAGCCCCCCCCCCCCCACAAATGCGATCAAAAAGATTTAAAGTCAACAAATTTTAAGTTGTTGATGATATCTGATTTTTTCATAGCAAGATCAATATCCCAATGTGGCACTGAATCTAAGACAAACAATTTTTCTATTATTATTTCATATATATTGAACATTATTTGTATCAAAAAGATAGTTTGATATTTGCTCAGAACCAAAGCTACATCATCAGTTAAAATGTTGCAAATCAGAAATTATTAATAACTTAAAATTGGTTAACTTTAAGACTTTTTTAAAAGAATTTTTGGATTTGTTGGGCTTAGAAACCAATTTTTAGGAGTAGGGAAGCTCTAGAACTCATTTTACAGACAAAAATTGATAACAAAATGTTGCCATTTTTCGCGACACCCTATCCAATTCTGGAGAGTTATGTTAATTTTTAGAATCAACATAACTCTGCAAATTTTTGAAATTGGAAACTAAAATTTTGTGGACTGGCTAACTATAAGATAGTCCACACCTGTATAAAATTTCAGAAAAATTGAAGTGGAAAAGTTTAACAAATTTTATAAAAGAAAATTCCATTTCATATAAACATGGAGTAGAAAACTGGATCAAAAGAATTAAAATCTTGTATTATCTGCGTTAATCAGACTATTGTCCTCATCTTCATTGTTATCTGTACAATGTTTTGGCTGATATGCTCTCTGGCCTTCATCAGGTATTTCTTCTCGGACTTGGAACCTTTTTGGACTCGGGAGCCATCACGGAACTTTGAACCTAACCCTTTATTCAGTCCACTGGAGTATCCTGTTCTCATTCCTCTAACCATAGCCAGGGTAGGAGTTGTGTTAATTATTTTTCTATGTTACTGCCGCCGCTCAGGATTGAACCTGGAATCCAGAGATAACTGTCACTTAGAACTGTCTTAACCTAACTACCTTATCCACTAGGCCATGTGTCCAATAATGCAGATAACACTAATCATCTCAAACATTCAGAGAAATAAAATCTTGTGTTTAATTACAAAAGGAAAATCTTTTTTATAGAAATCAAAAATGTATTAATCAGAAACTCTCCATGGCTGATTTTGTCATATGACAGGAATATTAAGAGGAAGACAAAAGAAGAAGTGGGAAGATAACATTCGTGAATGTTATTCGTGAATATGCAGAACTGACATAGATGGTGGGTGACTGTCAATAACCAGTGGTGTCTCTACAACCTAAGACAGAATATATATATATATTATTTTTTCTTTGGTGGGGTACCAAGTAATTTGGTATTAGGATGATTCTAAGCTGGTCCTTTCTTCCAATGGTACGGTGTTGAAAAGTTCAGGTCTGATTTGAGAGCTCAATGCTTAATTTTTATAAACAAAGTAATTAGATAGAAAACACACAAAAAAAATTAAAACTCTGGTATTAAGTGATTATGGTCTCTTTCCACCCAAAGGTATCTGAAACCCTCTGAGTTTTGCCAGATCACGTTTTTTATTGAAAATGGTCTGCCTCTTAATAGTCATATTAATATCCAGTGATAGTGGATAAAATAAAGACCATTTTCAATAAAGGACGTGATCTGATAAAAATCAGAGGGTTTCAGATATCCTTGGGTGGAAATAGATCATAATCACTTAATACTGGAGTTTTAACCTTTTTGTTTTTACTGATATATATATATATATATATATATATATATATATATAGTGGAGGTTGAATTCAGAACAAATGGTGGCCTATTCAATCAACAACGTTTTAAAGCTAGGTCAAAAAATTTTCTTTCAGATAATCTTCTCTTTGCAGACGATGCCACTCTATTAGCACACAGCCTAGAAGACATCCAGATCATTCTTGATAAATTCTCTGGGATTTCAAAATCTATCAGTATAAAGAAAACTGAACTACTGTACCAGCCTGCAGCATGCAATCCACGTCTTGTAAATCCATCTATCCATTGGTGGAAAAGCATTAAAAATTGTTGACACGTTTAAATATCTTGGATCAACAGTCACTTCTGAATGGAAAAATGGACAAAGAAATCCAGTCCAAAATAGGTAAAGTAAGCATTGCATTTCGGCAATTTTGAAACATCGATTATGGGATACCAAAGATGTATCTCTTAAAATAAAAATTGACATCTACAGAGCAGTCGTGCTTTCAACTCTACTGTATGGTGCTGAAACTTGGACACTTTACCGCAAGCACATAAACCAACTTGACACCTTTCACATGCGCTATCTTTGTGCCATTTGCAGTATAAAATGGGATGATAGAGTGAAAAATAGTACAATATTAAAAAAAATGTAACATTGCTGGCATTGAAACCTTACTAGCCAAAGGAAACAAATCATTCACTGCTGACTCTCATGATAGAAGTGTCCACCATCATGGAGGCATGTGGTTTAATAGTTACTGACATAGGAAATGGACATGACTAGATGAGTTCAAATCCTGGATGAAGCAGTTTGCATTTCATATAGTGCTAATACCTTTGGGAAAAGTATGCATCCACCTGCTCTCCCTCCAGCTATGGGTAAATACCAGGGCAGACTGGGCTCTTTAACCTTGCTTAGGCATTGAGTCTAGGAGAAGGAATACTCTGAATTCAAACCTGTAAATTCCGCTTAAGAAATTGACCTTGTGTTACATCCCAGTTATGTGGATGGGTCAGTGTGTATGTATGTATATATATATATATATATATATATATATATATATCTTATTATAATGGAGATTGTGTGTTTTTCTGTCTGTAACCGAAACTATATTACTAATCGAGTCACAATTCACTTAGTTATTTACATCATATTCTCCATGATTTTATTTATATTTAAACTTCAATTATTAATAAAATTGTTTTACATTATTATACTGTTGACCATATCTACATACTAATAACATGCAATTGTATTTATATATACAAAAAATAGCGGTTTACAGTGTGAATGGGAAGTTTAATTTGCATATTGATATTAAACATGTGATTTTATTAAATATGTGCTCAGTATAATTGATTTCTAATTGTTTGGTTTTATATTAATGAATATGAGCAAAAATTTCACCAATAAATCTTAGAAATCCATTAACAATATCAACAGTAATTCTATTCTTTACTTCCTAATTTAACTAAATAGTTAAATTATGAAAATTTACCAATGAAAGACGGGAGTGAAGAAAAAGCAAGTTTTAGTAGTTCCACTTCTGTTTCAAGTCTTTTTATCGGCATCTTATTTAGTTTCATTAGCCTTTCTAAGTTAACATAATATTTTATTACATTAAAACTTAAATACCTGCACCCGGAGGGTGCATATATTTGCTAGTATTATATATATATATATATATATATATAAAAGGAATAACAGATTTGGTAAAATCCATTAAAATGGGATTAAAAATTGAGGAATAAGAGACAAAAAGATTTCTGATGCTCAATTTCAATTGAATGAAGTTTGTGTTTTATCTGTTATTCCTCGATTTTTGATCACACACACACACACACACACACATATATATATATATATATATATATATATATTATATATATATATATATATATAATATATATATATATAGTAATTCCCATCTTGATTGAGCTGAGAACATATATAAACATTTCCATTGTCTCCCTTCCTCCTGTGATAGTTTACCCTAATCTTTTCGGGTCTCCTGAGATGTCTCTCTGAGGAGATGAGGTGACATTATTTGCCAAAGATTCTGGTATCTGTTCCCAACTGAATGAAAACTCCAATTCCAATGTATATTTTTTTTACACCTACCCTCAAACTTAAATTTTGAATGAGTATCAGATGAAATGTTTATGATCTTCTATGTTTACTAATGGAAAATAAAATGTTAATTTGTTATAAATTAGTTAAATGCTTTTACTACAATGGGAATTAAATTGGTTGGCAGCCTTCCGTCTACGAGAGACAATGGAGTAGTGTCAAGGTTTTTTTGGGGTTTTTTGTTTTTTCATTTTTTTAAACTTGAACTACATAGCCTGGGTGGGTTCATATGGAGGATGAGCTGTTGCCCATGCAGTGAATCCCCCTCTCCACATTGCTGCTGTGATCCAAAGGAAAGGTAAGGGATCAATGCAGTTTGGCAATTGTAGTGTTGCAGGAGTTAATGGGTAGCACTGGATTTCAGCATCATACCACCTTAGGGACTCCAGCTCCTGATTTGTTTTTTGGGTTTACTGCCCTAGCCTTTCCTTGAAAGGCAGCAGAGGTTTTGTATCGGACTTCTCCTTGAGCTGATGGGTTGCTGACCAAGGCTAAGGAGCCCCTTCAAACCCATTTTGGGATTTATGTGAGTAGTAAGTACCCCAAACTTACTACTATTGGTGTTCCTGTAAAGACCTCATTTTCCTGGCTTATGGATATGGTTTCACCATTCTTAATAATTTCTTTCTCCTGAGATGGGAGTTACATACCTATGTATATACATGGCATCATACAATGGAGTTATGATTAGCAACCTAGTCTTGCATATCCATGTCCTGGTGGTTTCAGATGAACAACACTTTTGACATTTGCTAATGCAGGTTGCCTCAAATATATATATAAAAAATAATATGTGGTTAAAGTCCTTAATAGTTGCTATCTGAAGATTTGATTGAATGGGAAGGGTCAGGAATAGAACTTTCTCACCCCACACACCACACTTGGGACTACAGCTTTTTGAATCTGTACCTTTACAACTTTATAGAATCACTTTTGTTGTGATGTTAATCCAACAGTAAAAAAGAAGTCAAGTCGAGGTAGGGTAAAATAAGACAAGTGTATTTACAATAATGGTACAGGAATGGCTAGCTAGCCGTTAAACGGTAACAGTACAACCTTTTCACTCGGTGTCTCACTATTTATAGTGAGAACCGGTGTATATTCTCCACTGTAGGAAGGGCCGGTACAACAACTTTTAAAGGCCGGGTTAGCTCAGTCGGTATAGTGTTCGGCTAGAAACCACAAGGTTCCTAGTTTGATACCGGCCCTCACCAACTCAGCGTATGAGTAGCACAGGGATCTGTGCGGTAAAGTAAAAAGCTGATGGTAGGTGTGGCGCTCCACCTCAGATGCAAAAACAATCTCCTTGGTCTAGCGCTATTGAAAAGGGGATAGAATCCCTCGCTGATTGGCTGATACCGGTGTTAGGCCGCCTTGACGACTTTACTATTTTTACTTTTTAGAATCACTTGCTTAGAAGTTTAGATATACCATATATTTGGCTTTACCTTCTTAAAATGGATGGTAAGAAAGGAACCAGACAGAATACTGACACTTATTTTTGTCTAATTTTTGGACTCTCAATAAAAAAAGAATCACCCTAGTTTTTTTCTCAATTACATCAACTTTTTAAATAATAGGAATATCCTCGCTTGGTCTCAAAAACCATTAAAATACTGCATGTAACAAATTTGAGCTTATCTTATAGAATGTTTTAAAAATTTACAATGGAAAATAATTTTAAAAAATTGCTTAATTATAATGTTTGTACAAATTCATCTTGCTCATACAAAGGATATTGTTATGTAGCAACTGTCTGCCCTTGCTAAGATGGACTACAGTCCAAAAGGGGTTATCTTCCCTTGCTGTGCAGATTTGCGATTTGGTGGTCCTACTAGCTGGGTATTTACTCAGCCTGGTAGACATCAAGAACAATCAGGTAAAGGGATTTTCTTATATTATCTTCAAAAAAGAATATACTATACATTTCACTATTCCTAATAAATGTTTAACAGTTTGCTGTATCTTTTGTTTGTGTTGTCTTATATTTGATTTTGGATTCTTCAATCATGAGAAATAATACTTGGAAAGAAAAAAAACCCACTGAACACACCTAATGTGCCACAATGGTGACCCCAAGGACTGTGAATACTTTTAATGCAATCTTCAACTACAGTGATCACACCCAAAAGCTTTTCAACACAAACTTTCCAAGGCAACAGCTTACCCATCAACCCCAAAAATAAATAAATAAATAAATGGATAGAATAAAAATAAAAATAAAAACAAGAAATCAAAACAAAAGGGGAAAAAAACCCCGACCTCTTGGCAATTTCCTTCACAGCAAGAACAACGCAACCAACATAAAAAGAAAAAATTAAAATGAAAAAAAAAAAAAAGATAAATAAAAAGATGACAGACTTTAAAAAAAAGAAAAGAAACAAAAACAAAAAAGCAAATAAAATATCTCTGAACTTTTAACAAAAAAATTGTTGAGTGATTTTCTTTTACATGCTCACATTATTCCCTGATCAACCTGTCAATCCCCAGCCTAAAAACGGGAGTGTCCTGGGTAGGATACTAAACTGCATCCAGTGATGAAGGCCCAGTTGTGGGGCCTTGGGGAATGTAAATATACCATTACAATTAGTACCAGATCCACTCTGACTCCAAGTGGTAGTAACTGTTAGGATCCCATCTAAGAATGAAATAAATCTTTTTTTTAAATTATTAATTCTTGATAGAAATGCTTGAAACAATATAACTGTGTGAAAAAGATGATTATTATCATAGACAAAAACGTGCAATTAAAAAAAAATATAATTGCAATGGAAAGCCAAAAATATAATAATTTACATTTACAATGAATCAAATTTCAGCATTAAATAACTAATTACCCTTTTTATCATTTACAATCACTATCAAGAATTTGTGCTCTTTGGGTATAAGTATTTAGGTTTAAATATAATGAAATATATTAAATCAGAAAGACTAATGAAATTAAATAAGGACACATATAAAAAGATTAGACTTATTTTAATTATTTTTTAATTAGTTTCTATATAAAATCATTCATAGGATTGATTTTAATACATTAGAGAATAATACAATATTAGAGATCAATAATACTAAGTGATTATTTATTAAATCCAGTTTTAACAAAATGCAAATTAACCACACCAGATATTATGTAAACTTTTATTTCTTAGAGATATATAAGACACATTACAGGATTTTAAATGTACTAATAACATGGTTGTTTTGAGGCAAATCTAAATCAGATTTTTAGATAGATACCTTGTTAATAAATAAGATTTATTCTATTAATGATTTTGAATATAATTAGATACTCATTGATGAACTTACACATTGTGACATAAACAGTTACATAGTTTCGGTTACAGACAATCTCCATTATAATAAGATATAATATTACACATACACATATATAAACACTTAATTATCTATATATATAAAAGGATGTTTGGTATGTACGTGTTGACATATGACTCCAAAACGAGAGGTCACTCAGATTCAAAATCTTGCATACACATTAATATTCCTATAACTAAGAAACACACCAAATTGGGTTATTGATTTCTACTGATAAAGGGATATAATTAATTAATTAATTAATTAATTAAACAAAATCAAATGATTTGCAATAATCGTAGCAAATATAAAAAAAAATCGCTGATTGCTGCCAGTATCAGCAGTGATTCAAAATGGCCGCATGGTGCCGCCTGCTGATAATTTGAAATAGACAAATTCGTCTCCTAATTGTTTCAGCTCGGAATTTCTCACATATTCCTGGTGCAATCTTAGAAATATTTGTTTGGTTAGAAAGAAAAGAAAATAATCTTTCTAAATATCTAATTTGTATGTGGTTTTATTGATTGAATTATTTTTTACAGTGAATTAAATAACAATAATAAACGGAAACATTTAATT
Source organism: Doryteuthis pealeii (assembly GCA_023376005.1). NCBI lineage: Eukaryota > Metazoa > Mollusca > Cephalopoda > Myopsida > Loliginidae > Doryteuthis > Doryteuthis pealeii. The sequence goes on from JALAJA010000780.1 coordinate 17,362, forward strand.
TAACGATTAATAATAACTCAACTTTGTTTTTATTATTAATACTTTCGTTTTAGAATAAAATATATCTATTTTTAATCAGTATATAATTTTTTTGTATGTACAAAAGAGTTTTTAAAAAAAAGAGAAAATTCTTAGCTTTGTTTATTGTTAAATCTTTAATAAAGTTTAGGAATGCATTTTTAAAAATAATATCTTAAATGTAAACAAAAAGAAAAAAAAATTCCTAAAATAAACAAACATTCTATTATACAAATTCTCGTTGATTTAAAAAAAAATTTAATAAATCATTTTCCTCTTATTTTCTCCTTTAATCCTGTTTTCACCTCACTCCTAATTTTTTTTACTCCAGTCATGGACAAGGTACTTTTGCTAGGTTTTTATAAAAGTTTATTTTTTCTGAACTAAAAGATGTGGCTTCTTAGTTCTGTTATTGGGATTTGAAAAGAGATTAGCAAAATACAGTTAAATGTTTTGTTTTTTTCTTCAGAAATTTATTCACTAGAAATGAAAAGGTGTTTAAACATTAAACATAGAATTTTGAGTTATTTCTATACATACTGCTAAAATATGAATGAATATTTATCAAATTATTAGATTATGAAATCCAGATCCACAAACTTGGATGCAAATATGACATAGGAAGGACATTTGTTCCCATTGGATCGGATGATAAAATTTGATGCTTATGCACCACCATATGTCTCTTAAGACCAGAAGCCGACTAACAAACTTTGTTACAGATTGCACAAGACATTGTTTGTTCCTGGAGTGTGCATGAATTGTCCCTGATGAGATTTCCTATGATTGACATATCCAGCCTTAGAAAGCAGAATCCATTTACATGTTTGACACTCCGATAAAACATAAATTAATTTGTAACATATGATTGATTCATTATTCTGGCCACCCTGTTTGGCAAGGCTTTGACCCTAACACACACCAAAAGAGATGTCCTCTGCATCTGATAACTAGTGTCAAAACTAAAAGTCAGACACCAACTGTTTTTCTGTTTGCCAGCATAAAGTTTATTTTTTCCATAGATCACTAACTGTTAGTAGTAGTTGGTCAAACAGAGACGTATAGAGAGAAAAATCAAAGCAAAAAAACAAAACAAAGGATTTTAGGGCATGATGTTAAACTGCATCTCGTGGTAATGTTCCAATTCTGGAGCACTGGGGTGTGTACAGTACCCCTTCATCACCATTCTGACCCAGAGAGGTAGTACCCATTAGAGTCCCGTCTATGCACTGAATAGATCAAAAATGAGTTTTAAAAATTGTATTTAAAAAAAATTGAAATATACAACAAGAATTAATAAAGCAAAGCATGTTTGGCATAAAATAACCCAATAAGGGTTGACATCGTAAAATCCAACCAATCAACCAACCAACAAAACGATGGATTTCAGACCATTTGGTAGAAATCAGAACAGCCCTTATTTATTATGGTGACCAGCCTAGAAATTGTAAATCAAGGTGCAAATGGCCTAAAAAATAGAGTAACATGCAAATTTTCCCCAAATTCCTACCCACTTTTGGAAAATTAGTTGGACTGGCTGATTTAGCTTCAACAGACCCACCATTTTGGTAGTCACCACTCAGACAGGGGCCATCATAATGCATTTTTTATATAGGCACAAGGGGTAGTATTTTCATTCTACCCAGCTTAGTAAATGGTATCATATTACGTATTACAGCCAAAACTTATTCACCAATGAGGAGAAAATACACAACCGAAATCGAAAGGAAAAGAAAATGAAAAACCTAATCAAACTAAAAAGATATCAGTAATTAGTCATTTGGGTAAACTTATGAGATAATGTTTTAAGATGTTACTGAATGAGAGAGATTGAGAGAGAGAGAGAGAGATAGGAGGAGAGAGAGAGAGGAAGAGAGAGAGAGAGAGAGAAAGAGAGTAAGTAAGGAAGAGAGAGAGAGGAAGAAAGAGAGAGGGGGAGAGAGAAAGGGAGGAAGAGAGAGAGAGAGAAAGAGTGAGAGAGAGAGAGTGAGAGAAAGAAATAATGTTTTAAGATGTTACTGAATGAGAGAGAGAGAGAGAAAGAGAAAGAGAGAGACAGAGGAAGAGTGAGAGAGAGAGGGAGAGTGAGAGAGAGAGAGATAATGTTTTAAGATGTTACTGAGAGAGAGAGAGAGAAAGGGAGAGGAGAGAGAGAGAGAGAGAGAGAGAGAAAGTGGTGATAATGTTTTAAGATTTTACTTATTTTTCTATAAAGGTCACATATTAAAGTTTAAGGACAGGAGCTGTTTTGGGGATGTTTTTTTTCGTATGAATGAGAAGAAAGAGAGAGAGAGAGAAAGAGAGAGAGAGAGAAAGAGAGAGAGAGAGAAAGAGAGAGAGAGAGTGAAAGGGAGAGAGGAAGAGAGAGAGAGAAAGAGAAATAGAGAGATAGATAGATAGAAGAGAGAGATAGAGAGAGGAAGAGAGAGAGGAGAGAGAGAGAGAGAGAGGTTAGCGTTTACTATTATTCAGTTGTAGGCATGTAGTGTAATCGTTTGAGTCGTAGGAAATGGATTTGTCGACCTGAGTTCAAATCCTGGACAAGCTACAGCTATGATATATTAAGATATGAATACAACTACTCTCTCCAGCTATGGGTTAATAGTAGGGCAGATTGGGCTCTTTAATCTTGGTTAGGCTACCATTCTAGGAGAATGAAAACTCTGAATTCAAACCTCTTAAATCTCCGCTTTTCATGAAGATGAGTACAATAGTTCGAATAACGCAGATAAAACTAATCATCAAACCTCATCTCAAACATTCAGAGAAATCCAACTACCATATTTAACAAGGTCTAGAGATTAAAGAATTATATATATTTAATTTGTTTTTTTGTTTTTGTTTTAAACACCAAGAATAAACGTAAAATTGACATAAGTGATGAAGATTTGGTTTGGTTGGGTTTGATTGTTTTGTTTTGTTTTATGGCATATCAACCTCAGTGGGTCATTTAATGCAACAAAGTTGTGAAATAAATTCATTCTTAATGCATAATACAATTTTGTTTATAAACTCATGTTTTTTCTATTTAACCCATAGATAAGACCCTAACAGGTACTACCACTCTGGGTCAGAGTGGACCAGGGAGCAATGGTAATGAAGGGGTGCTCCACATTCCCCAAACCTCCAAAACTGGAACCTCACCATCAGATAGAGTTTAACGTCATTCCCAGGACATGTAGACCCTCAGACACCACCTTCTAGCACCCATATGATAAAAAGGGTTGGGGCTTGCCATAAGGGCAATAGGGTTGGGAAAATCACATAGGTGCTAGAGCTTGACATGACCAGCCAATTGATTGGAGGGGGGCTCTCCGACCGCGCTGTCTAGCCCAAGATAGGGCTAAAGTGGAGTATTGCAAGTCATGAACTGCTCTGCTCACCACAGGCTCTATCCTTAAGTATCACGGGTCGCGCACCACGGCCAACAAGTGTCCCCATTGGGGAGTCTTACCTCTCTGCAGAGTGCAGTCGGTGCATTCTAACGCCCAGCCGACAGGGCGGATGATGAAGATGGAGTTGAAATAAAGAAAGGAAAGTCAAGTCGCTGTGAAGATTATCCTATAAATCAGTCCAAGAATGAACAAAAATCATCCGATTGTCACAAAGAGGAATATGAGAAATCCAAGATGAAAAGAAAGAGAAAAAATCTGCACATTGAGATGACAGCAAACATCATTGTGATAGAAATAACAGTCATCCTAATAATTCTCCAACATCTATATATATTATATATAGTATCTATATATATATATATAAAGTAAGCGCCTAATGATTCAGAGACTATCTATTTAGGTTTTCTCCTAATGGATCAGCTGAGTCAGAATTATCCTTAATGATCCATTAGGTGAAAACTAGGTAGATAGTCTGACTCATTAGGTTACTTTTATATTATTATTATTATTATTAATCAATTGGCTCTACTTTAAAATAATTCATCTACGTCTCAAAGAGATCTATTTAAAAAGGATTTGTATTCAATAGGACAGTGTGCAAAAAAAACCCCAAAAAAAACATTCATCAAAACCAGGGTAATTTCATATTTATCATTTTTAGCTTTTTTTTTTTGTTGTCCTTTTCATTTTAGAGTCAAATTGTGGAAATATGAGTGTAACGTCATGACAGTGTTAATTTGATTAAGAGTAGATAATTGTACAGTTTAAATTGCGCTAATTCATAGGACTTGCTATCTTTAGCAGTTCGCCATTTTGGAGATTTTATGTTTACATTTTTTTGTGTGGCTATTTCTTAAGAGGCTTTTGATTTTGTTTTTTTGCACAAAGTTATATGATATCGATGACTTCTGGCATGAATAATTTGCAAGCACTTATATGGTTTTAAGTAATCTATAATAATAATCCATAGATTTCAAGTCTTCTTACATTTGTAATTCTGTTTAATAATTTATTCTCATCCCTTTTTGACTTTGTGGCAGACTAATTTATCCAGGATTTGTGGTCGTCTAACTGAGAGCAATGTTTGAAAGATTTTGAAAGAGTATACAGAGTAGCCTATTGTCAGTATCAGCCGAACAGTGAGGGAGTCCCCTTTTCATGAGCCCAAACCAAGAGATTGCTTTTGCTGAGGTGAGCGCTACAACAACCGTTTGCACAAACTTATCCAATACTAGTAAAGTTAAAGTAAAGTTGGCAGAATTGCCCAAGATGAAAGGCAAAAATGTAAATCCTGATTATCTGTTGTTGCTTATCTGCCAAATTCTTAGTGATCTAGTTATAGATTGCAAAGATAAGATGCATTTTGCAAAAAGTTATTGAATTTAGAGTTAAGGTTAATTTTGCAACATATTCAGTTAACCTAGTAGATAAACATCCAACATTTATCCAGGATTTGATAAATAAATAAATATCCTCACATTAATGACATTAAAGCCTCAACTGTTGAAGCATTATAGTTGATTGAATATATCATTTCATCTTACAGAATAAATGTAAGAACAATTCCTGACAAAGTGATCACAAGGATTGTTGTATACTCTTCTTTTTACTTTCTTACTTCTATTTTTCTTCTGTTCATCTTTTCTATCTTACGTTCTTCTTCTAGCGTCTGGACTTCGTCTTGGGAACTTCGTGTCTGGTCTTCCATTGGGGATTTCTCTTTATCAGAAGCCCTGTGTCATTGGTAGTTTTTAGATAATAACACAAGACTTCGATTTAACTTAGACCATATTTTATTCTGTAATCCCCACAGACTACCTGCGCAGATTGAGTCGGCAGCGTGCATAACACGACTTAACCACCGTAACTAAAACTCTCTCTAATCTACCGGAGAAGGGGTCTTCCCACCGATTCTCACGTATCCACCGGAAGGATCAGGATGAGGTCAAGCCTTGTCATTCAATCCTTCAAGGTTGTTGTGGCTGCAACTTATAACAGCCATTTTGGGTTTCTACACTACTGTACATAAGTATTGAGGAATCTAATAATTATGTAACAGGATGCGTTGGTTAGTTGGAATTTATGGCATGACAACCCTTGGGTTATTTATGCAAAGACATTTATTTATTCATTTTTGTTGGGTATTCAATTTTTGGAACTCATTCTTTGATCTATTATCCTATTGATGGACCCTAACAGGTACTACCACTCTAAGTCAGAGTTGACCTGGGAGTTATGGTGATTAAAGAGTACTCCACATTCTCCCAAGTTCCAGAAATGGAACTTCACAACTAAATGCAGTCTACGTTATGCCAGGACACTAAGAATCTCAGCCACCGACCTTCAGCACAATATATATATTGTACCAACTACTCTGCACGAGGCAGGATGTGACACAAGGTCAATTTCTTAAGCGGAGTTTAACAGAGTTTTCCCTTCTCCTAGACTGGTTTCCTAACCAAGGTTAAAGAGCTATTTACCGCATAGCTGGAGGGAGAGTAAAATTCATACCTTCCCAAGGGTATTAGCGCTAAGTGAAATGCAATTACCATGTTCAGGATTTTGAACTTCTAGCACATATATGATAAAAAAAGGGTCAGGGATAATCATATAGGTGCTAGAGCTTGATGTGACCAGCCAATTGATTGGAAGGGGCCACTCTGACTGCCTGTCTAGCCTAAGTAAGGGCCAAAGTGGAGTGTGTACATGTCACGGACTGCTCAGCCATCAGGATTCCATCTGTAAGCAAACAGGTGGCCCAAGTGACAGGGCAACAAGTATATTTTATTGCCTGAACAAACTTAATAGAAGAGAATGACAGATGACAGAGAGATAACAAAGAAGGAGAATATAATTGTGTAGATAAAGAGAAATGTCCTAATAGGAAAAGTAGTCTTTTAGTAGAGAAAGTCTTAAGTCCTTGTTCTGTAGCTGGTAGAAAAAGAAGTGTAATGAATGTGGAATAAATCTGAGAAACAATAAAGTGATTACAAGGAATATTTTATTGCCTGAGCAAACTTAATAGAGAAGAAATACAGATGTCAGAGAGAGATACCAAAAAAGAGCTTATACATTGTTGTAGTAAGAGAAATGTCTAATAGGAAAATAGTATTTTAATGGTAAAA
>JALAJA010000783.1:0-41889 GCA_023376005.1 Doryteuthis pealeii
ATATAAAGAGATGTATGGATCAACCATCTTTTCTCTTCCTTTCCCACTCCTCTTTTCTTTCTTTCTTTTATTACGTACACACACACACACAGACATACACACACACACACACACATACAGTTTCACTCACACATGATCACTCTCTCTCTTTCTCTCTCTCTCTCTCTCATGACGTACATATTAAATCTTATCCAATGAAATTCCTTATAATCATGTGACGTCACATTTCATTGGAAGAAGACAAGTCACTATCCAACTGTATTTCAAACCAGAAGAACGTATAAGTTGTCACTCCGTAAAATTTACATTTTCAAAAAACATTTCTCGAAAGAATTGAAACAAAAAAGTCAAACCAGAAAAAAAAACATACAGTAAGTAAAAACTTTCTCAATTTTAAAATATTCCAACCTTCAAAAAAGGAGAAATAATTTAACGATCTTTTTATTTATTTAAAAAAATTTTTCTTTTTAAATTCATAATTACGAATTATACAATGAAAATATGAAACGAGAGATTTCATAACTACGAAAAAAGAATTATATCTATCTATCTCTCTCTTTCTCTCTCTCTGGGTAAAAAAGAACAATTTCCTCGTAAATTCCTACCATAAAATAAACTGAACCCTCATTTTACGTCTGTGTTTTTGCAATAAATGTATTTTTATTGAACCCGCTATTTTACAATACGAAATATATTTCTTTATTTGTTAGAGAATGAAGAATCAAGAAAATATATTTAGTATTGTAAAATAACGGGTGCAATAAAAATAAAACATTTATTGACAAAACACCGACATAAAATGAGGATTCAGTTTATTTTATGGTAGGAATTTACGAGGAAATTGTTCTTCTTTACCTATATATGTTTGTGTGTGTATATTTAAAGTCTTGGGCGAGGTGCATTTTTAACAAAGTAATGGGAAAAAAAACAGCAATATTCTTTTTTTTTTTTTTTTAATCCATTTAATTTTTAAATCTTTTCAAATAATTTTAATTTCGATCAAACTTGAAACAGAAAAATGTAACATGAATTTTTATTTTATCGGCAACAACTTTTTTCTATTTTCCCTCACTTTATATATATATATATATATATATATATATAGTTATGTGTGAATGTATCTAATTTGTTTTTTTAGAAAAAAAAACTAATTTTATTTCATATTAGAAATCCGTTGACATCAAAAAATTTCAAAGAAATTCCCCCGCACCTCTCTCTCCTCCTCACCCTCTCTCTCAATGTGTATCTTTCTCTCTCATTTCTCCCTAGATAGAAAGCATTTAATGACAGAGTGGTTAACCTTTACTCTAGTTAATCTATCACTCTCTCAATCTTTTCTTTCTCGCCCTTGATTCCTTACTCTCTCATATTTCTTACCCTTTCTCTCTCTCTTTTTTGGGATCGTCTGCAATTTAAAAGAGAAAAAGAAACGACAATGTTTTTGCCGCTATTTTTACACACGGCCCCAACAACACACACACTCTCTCTCTCTACTCTCTCTCTCTCTCGAAATATTTGCTCCCTCTCTCTTTCTCTACCTCTCTCTCTTTCGATATATTCCCTCTCACTCTCTCTCTCTCTCTTTTTGTCTGACTTCATATTCTAAAATAGTTTTACAAATTTTTTAAGTGACCTCATATTTTAACATTTTTATAATCTAATTTTTTTCTTATCTGACCTCATATTCTAAAATATTTTATAATTTTCTTTACCTGACCTCATACTCTAACATATTTTAATTTTTTCAATTTTGTTTTTTTTATTTTACCTGGCCTCAAATGAATAAAGTTTGCAAATATTGCCTTGTATGTGGTTTAATTTCAAAAGATACTTTCTCTTTCTCTTTCTCTTTCTCTTTCTCTCTCTCTTTCTCTCTCTCTCTCTCTATTCTCTCTCTCTCTACCAAGTCAGTTTATGAACATTTTATATGTAAACTATTTTTCTATATTTATTGATTCATTCATTTGATATTTTTACGTTTATTTTCAACTTTAGATTTCATTTTTATTCCATAAATTTTAATGAATTTCTTTCTTTATTTTCAGATTTCATTTTTAGAAACTAAAAATGGCAACCAGCCGTGTTGATCCAATGTTGAAATGTTCAACTTGCCCAAATCAGTTGGACATGGATTCAAAGACGTTGCCATGTCTTCATTCGATTTGTAAAGATTGTTTGCAGAAAGAAATCCAAGAAGCAAAAAATGGAAATGGAAATTGTCCTGATTGTCAGGACATTTTTACAATTGAACAATTAACCCTTTCATCAGTTTTGGTCAATTCTTTAAAAAATCCCCAATTGGAATTAAACAATTGGAAATGCAATTTGTGTTTGGAAGATGGAAAAGATTCAATGGCCACAAATTGGTGCCATGATTGTGCCGAATTTTTATGCGAAAATTGTAACCGATTCCACCAAAAATACAATCGAAAACATAATTCTGTGGAATTGGATGAAAATGGAAAGGAAGAAATCCGAAAATCAACAAGGACAGATTTTTGTTTGATTCACAAACGAATCAAAGAATTTTACTGTAATAAATGTAACATGTGTTACTGCAACACATGTTACAGTGAACATTTGAAGAATTCACCTCAGTGTCCATCTCGTCCGATTTCCGTGGGGGAGGAAGCATCTAAAAAAATAAATATTGAAGGCCCCACCCTCATTCAAGAAATTTCCGATTTAGAAAGAAATTTAAAAGAAATGAACAAAAAATGCCAAACATTTACAGAAGATTTAGATCAGCAATGTTCTTCGAAATGCGAAGACATTTGGTTGAATTTTGAGGAAATTATTGAAGAATTGAGGGGAAAATGCACGAAATGTGCGAAGATTTGAGAAAGTTGAAGAATTCTCAAGTTAAAAAATGGGTCAATTAATCGAGGAAAATAAAAGAATGATTAAAAAATTTGAAATTTGGCGAATAAATTTAGAACATTTATTAGAAAATAATGAAGTTAAAAAAACGGACATTGTTTGTGGTGTCGAGTTGGTGAGGACTAAATTGGCATCATCATCATCATCATCATCGGATCCCCACCCCCAGCGGAAAATAATGGAACTGGTGAGGAAATTTGAATTGGGGGTGAAGTATTCAGATTATTATTCAGATTTCCTTCATGGAATCAAAAATCAAATGATTGGTTCCGGTTATGTGAATTCAGAAAAATCCATTCAATTAGAAAACGAATGGATTCTGCCGGGATCGAACTCGTTTCGTGGATTCAATCAATTGTTGTCAGCGAAGAAGATTCTCATATTTTTCTTTCTGATTGGAACAACAAATCGATAATCGAATTAAACGAATCGGGTGAAATGATTTTTGAATTTCCATTGAAAACAATCGAAGGGATGAATACATCTTCCCATGTGAAATGGTTTTCATTTCCCCAGAAATTTTGGTGTTAAATTGTTGGGGGGGTGGAGGGGGTGTGGAAAAATAAATTAATTTTTTTTAAACGACAAAAATTTTTTCCTTTTTTGAAAAAAGAAAAAATCATCGACACAAAAAAAGGAAATTTATTTTCTGTTTGTCAATTGAAAGAAAGAATTTTAATTTGTGATTATAATTTTAAAATTGATTTTTACACCAAAAAAGGAGAATTTCAAAAAACAATTGACACAGGGGAATCGGGGGGGAGTGGGTGGTACCCCCTAATTCGTGCTGATCCCTCAACTGGGAATTTTTGGGGGGCAAAACAAAATAATTCTGAAATATTTTGTTTTAATGAAGAAGGTAATAAACTTAAATCTTTCAAAATTAAAGAAAATATTTCAGATTTTTTTTTAAATGAATTTGGAGAAATTTATTTTTCTAATAAAATGGAATTTATTTATTTTTTCCGGAAAAAAATTTGGTGAAAAATTTGCATAAATTTCAGAAAAATCCTCAAAATCCAATTTTTTTGTTTTAGGGAAAAAATGTTTTGTTTTTTTCAAATTGAGGGAAAAATTTTATTAAAATTTTTAAATTTTCTGATTGACAAAAAAAACAAAAACTTTTTAATTTTTTTTCTTTAAAAATGAATAAAATTTTTAAAAAATGTTATCGATTATTTTTTGTTTTGTTTGATTTTTGTTTTAATTTTGAAATACGAATTTTTAAATATGTATGTATGTATGTATGTATGTACACACACATGTGTATATATATATGTATGTATGTATGTGATACACACGTGTGTGTGTGTATATATATATATATATATATTATTACCAGGTAAGTTGTTGAAACTTGTTTTGTGTGCATATGTATGTGATACACGCACAAATGTTTGTATGTATGTATATGTATGTATATATTATGTATGTATATGTATATATATGTATATATGTATATGTATATATGTATGTATATGTATATGTATGTATATATATATGTGTATATGTATATATGTATGTATGTGTATATATACATATACACGAACATACACATATATAATATATATATATATATGACGTAAGTAAGTGAGGTAAGTTGTTGAAAATGTGTTTTTTGAGATTTTAAAGTTTTCTAATGAATAAGAATATGAGCTTTGGTAAAAAAAAAAAAATATTAAAGTTTTTCTGTTTATTTTCAAAAAATATATTTTGTGAGATAATAATATTCATATAATATGAAATCAGGTAAATAATTGCTGCAGGATTTTTTCGACACACAGACAGACAAACAGATGCACTTAACCCCCCCCTCCCCCAAAAAAAAATATCGTGTCGTAAAAATTTCCCTGTCGGATAATTTGATGTTTGAATTAACTGTTTTTCTTTGTAACTGATCACGTGACTTACTTTGGTAAGTAATAATATATGTATGTGTATTTATTAAAAATAAAAAGATTTTTAAGAAAAATTCTTTATTTTTTAAATTCAAGAAGTTTTCCAAAATATATGTATAAGAATATGAGATGAGGTAAAAATTGTTCTGAACTTGCACAAAGGTGTCAAAATTAGAGTGACCCCCAAAAATACCAAGATTGAAAATAAATATTTTTAGAAAAAGATTGAACCAATGAACAAAATATTTTATTATTCTCAAAATGTCCTCCTTTCACAACTGACAACATTTAATGGAATTAATAAATTTCTACTTTTCATTTGCTTATATGACCGATTAGATAGACTGATAAATAGATAGATAGGAATAGACGGAGAGATAGATAGAAAGATAGATATAGAAGGGGAGATAGATAGATAGATATAGACTGAGATAGAAGTTTTTCCCTCAAAAAATTCCCGTGGATAAACATTTTCCTTTTTTTAAAATTCTCTTCAAAAATATTTTTTTTCTGGTTTTTATGAAGCATGAAAATAAATGTGAGAATTTAAACAAATTAAAATTGAGAAATCAAAAAAATGTTCACTTACCTTCTTGAAATTTTATCTAGAAATGAGTGAAAAATTATTGTATCTATTTTCTGTCTGATTTGTTTCCGGTAAAAAAAAAACCGTAAAGTTTTTAAATCCGTGAGGGGGTGGGGAGGAGAAGACGAATAGAATAACATTCTTCCCCCTCCTTCTTTTTCACTCCCTCTTCCCTCTACCTTTCTTCTTTCACTTAAAATTTGAAATTACTCAACGGACACATCGTAGTGAAGAGGAAAAATGATTTTTTTTTATTATAAATTCAAATAACTATTCTTATTCTATGGTAACACGTATTAATTCCATTACATGTTGTCATAGCAACACTTATCGTGACGTAACAACCGGGGTGGGAGGGGGGCAGGGAAAAAGAAAATGAATTAAAATCAAATAAAACATTTTTTCTCGCTTTCTGATTTAAACATTCTAATTTATTTCAAAAGTCAAGCTAAGGTCACGATAAATTTGACCTCAAACCTACACACACACACACACACACACACACACAGTTTTCCGAGTTACGAGCTCTCACTCGGTAGATTTTTTTGTTTTGTGTTTCAAGCAGAAATTTGAGGTACGAACTAAACTCAGATAGGCTTATATTAATAAGTTTACTAAAAACATTCAAGTTTCCAATTTTATTACACCAAAGAAAAATATTATTTATAGAAAATAAACATCAAAACTTATTACAGAACATTACATTTTATTTTATTGTTTTATAAAATACAGTGAATTTTTTCTTATTTAAAAAAAGCAATAAATTGGTCAACTAATTTTGGAGATTTTCTATTAGACAATTATTTATTTGTAACCGAACCAATAATCGGATTGGTAGTACCTGTTAGGGTCCTATCAATAGGTTGAATAATAAAAAATTATCTAAAAATTATATATATTAAAAAAATTATACTATCCATAATATAAATTCTGTCTATCTATCTATCTGTCTATCCATAATATAATTCTATCTATCTGTCTGTCTATCTATCTATCTGTCTATCCATAATATAATTCTGTCTATCTGTCTATCCATAATATAATTCTATCTATCTATCTATCTATCTATCCATTAATTCTATCTATCTATCTTGTTATCCATAATATAATTCTATCTGTCTATCTATCTATCTGTCTATCCATAATATAATTCTATCTATCTATCTATCTGTCTATCCATAATATATCTATCTGTCTATCCATAATATAATTCTATCTATCTGTCTGTCTATCTATCTGTCTATCCATAATATAATTCTATCTATCTATCTATCTATCTATCCATAAGATAATTCTATCTATCTATCTTGTTATCCATAATATAATTCTATCTGTCTATCTATCTGTCTATCCATAATATAAATTCTGTCTATCTATCTATCTGTCTATCCATAATATAATTCTATCTATCTGTCTATCTATAATATAATTCTATCTATCTATCTATAATATAATCTATCTATCTATCTATCTATCTATCTATCTATCTAATATAATTCTATCTATCTATATATAATTCTATCTATCTATGATATAATTCTATCTATCTATCTATCTATCTATAATATAATTCTATCTATCTATCTATCTATCTATAATAAAATTCTGTGTGTTTTATTTTACTTATTTATTTGTTTGTTTATGTATGTATTTATTTTTTTATTAAATAAATCTGTGCCAGAATACTGAGAACAGTCCTGGACACCAGAGGAGACTTATAATATTAATTAATAATAATAAAAACTTTGCAGAAACTAAAAATATGAATTATAAATCTTAGAATTAGTCCCTTTATATTTCAAATGAATTTTATCTACCAATTAGGTATTTTCTATACATTTTTCTATACTCTATTGTTTTATTTATTTATTTATCTAATCATTATTATCATTATTTATTTTTTTGGTTATTGATTAAATTACATATGCAATATATTTTGCTTTTTTTTTTTTAACTGATGCTCATTATGTTACTACTTTTCTTACTACTAATTAACAAAAATGACAATTTTAGAACAAAAAAAAAAGTTTTTATAAGTGAGTTTGTGGAAATGATAATGTCGTTCAGTGTTTTTATTGTTTTTGGGCAGTTTTTGTTGGCTTTTTTTCTGGTGGGGGGATTCATTGTGTGCAATATAGTTCTTTAAGACTATAAATCATCTCAACAAATTTATTTGGCCCGACTCTTTGCCTCCAGACAAATTCCACAAGGTAGGAGGCAAATAAATTTTGATTCGTCCCAAACTGGCGACGGATTTTTCTCTAGGCCCTCATCCAGGTGTTTTCAATATTTTGGATGTGGACATCGTCGTCCGATGGGTCCACAAAATTACTGGCATGGACAATTACATCATGCATGTAAATGTCATTATCAATTTCTTCTAGACCGGCATATGCTGCCCAGCCAGAGACAAAAACACACACACACACCCACACACACCAATGGTTTCATGCATGCGTGCGATATATAGATATAACTATATCTATATAGATATAAATATCTAAAAAATACATATACCTATCTGTCTATATATATATATACATATACATATAAATATGTGAAGAGATGAAAGTGAATCTGACGGTATGTAGTATAGGAAGAAATTTGAAAAAAAAAACAGGTTTAAATAAAATGAGTGGTGATATCTAGATATAGATATAGATATATCTAGATATAGTTATATCTATATATTGCACACATGCATGAAACCATTGGTCATGACTGTTCCTATGTCATTAAATATATAAAACCTTTATATATTTATTTTTTATCATTATATATATATATATATATATATATATATGATAGATAGATAGATATAAAGTGTGTGTGTGTGTGTGTGTGTGTTTGTCTCTTTCTTACTAAAATTATATTAAAAGACTTCAATATACAATATTAAAAATGAAAATCACCTCTGATCTATACTTTGAATTTTTTGTTTTTCCAAAAACTTTTTAATCCCTTTTTTGCTAATAGTTTTTCAGATATTATTATAGTCTACCCACTGACAATTTCTTGGGTCATTTTCATTTTAGAAATGAATTGAAATTAATTAAATCAACGATTTAAGGTCAAATCCTTGCTATATCACAAAATAGTAACAAAAGTTTTTTTTTAAAAAGTAATCTAGAACAGAAAATTAAAATAAAGTAAAAAAAAAAAAAAAATGAAATAAAGAAAAGATAAAAATATTACATATGTCATTTATTTTTAATATATTTTAAACAATTAAAATTTGCAAAATATTTATGTAGCTGAAGGGTGGCAAACATATACATTTCAAAGGGTTTGACCTATAAGTGGGTTAGGGAATTTTGTGATTATTAATTAATATTATAAGTCTCCTCTGGTGTCCAGGACTGTTCTCAGTATTCTGGCACAGATTTATTTAATAAAAAAATAAATACATACATAAACAAACAAATAAATAAGTAAAATAAAACACACAGAATTTTATTATAGATAGATGGATGGATAGAATTATATTATAAATAGATAGATAGAATTATATTATAGATAGATAGATAGATAGAAGATAGATAGAATTATATTATAGATAGATAGATAGATAGATAGATAGAATTATATTATAGATAGATAGATAGATAGATAGATAGATAGACAGATATATTATAGATAGATATAATTATATTATAGATAGATAGACAGATAGATAGATAGAATTATATTATGGATAGACAGACAGATAGATAGAATTATATTATGGATAGACAGATAGATAGATAGATAGAATTATATTATGGATAGACAGATAGATAGATAGATAGAATTATATTATGGATAGACAGATACATAGACAGATAGATAGATATTATATTATGGATAGACAGATGATTTATTTAATAAAAAAATAAACAAAAAATAAAAATAGGCATTCAGAGTAACGTCCCTTGAATAAAAATGAGCTAATGGTCGGCATCTTCACTATTTTCCTTCGATAAATGGTAAACAAAACGGATTTTTCTTAAAATGAA
This sequence comes from Doryteuthis pealeii, assembly GCA_023376005.1. NCBI lineage: Eukaryota > Metazoa > Mollusca > Cephalopoda > Myopsida > Loliginidae > Doryteuthis > Doryteuthis pealeii. The sequence goes on from JALAJA010000783.1 coordinate 9,360, forward strand.
TACCGGACCATAGTTTAACACGGAAATATCGTAAATTCACTTCTGATAGCTAATTATATTCATTTCAGATAATGCCCAAGCCGAATTTTATGGTAGGAAAATACGAGAAAACTGTCCTTTATTACCGATTATTTCATTTCATTTCTAACTAAATTAATATTTTAAAGACAGGAATAAAAAGATTGCGATATGAATAAGATTTGATTTTTCGTTAAAACATACTTTTGCTGTCCGAAGCAAAATAATTTTTTTTCTAACTTGCTATAAAAAATAATTCAACTGATAAAGACTCATACAAATTATATATTGAACAAGATTATTTTCTTTTCTTTTCACGCAAAAAGTTTCACTGAAACTCCAATTTGAAAATAATAATAGTATTTGGGGACAATTTTAAATTCAGTTTTTAATTGCTTGATAAGTTAGAAATACATTGTAATTTATTTCTTTGAATTTTTTGTACATGACAATTCAAATCTAGTTCTTAACGATAAAAAGAATGCAATATCTATTTTTGCTTACATTTTAAAACGTTTTCATTAGTTCTCTAAACTATTAAGACTTTTTTTAACCATTAGTATTAATTACAAAACAACTCGTTTTATCATTTTTTTAAAATTTACATTTATACAACCCTATATTGGTGACTGATTTTTATTGACATTTAAAATCTTATTTTAAAAAATGTAACCGTAAACTTGGGTTTTGAAACAATTTTCATTTTTCTACAATTTTTTGTGCATGACAACAATTTAATTTAAGAGAGTGTACATTGTACAATAAAAGTTTCAAAAACATACGATAAATATAAATAAATATTTAGAAATATTATTTTAAAAAAAGTATTTATTTTACGTTAAAATTTTGTCATAGTTCAAGTTTGTCGCTAACATTTTCAATGACTGGAAGCTGATATTCTTTCGTTGTTTCGTTGTTTCTTTCTTTCTTTCTTTCTTTCTGTTGATAAAACCAGCAGGCGAGCTCCTGCTGATACACCAAGCAGCAGCAGCTATGCTATGCTATAGCTTTCGAAAAATCATTTGATTTTTGTTTGATTAATTAATTATATCCCTTAATCAGTAAAAATCAATAACCAAATTTGGAGTGTTTCTTAGTTAGAACGATATCAATGTGTATGCAAGATTTTAAATCTGAGTGACCTCCCATTTTGGAGTTATATGTCGACACGTACATACCAAAATCTGCCCTTTATATATATATATATATATATATATATATATATATATATATATATATATATATATATATCAGGGTAGCATGGACATGAAGTCGGTGGCGCTTGGTTACTGACAATTTCCTGTCTATTCTCAAATCAAATACAATTGGTGGTGGTGGTGCTGTGTGTGCGCATATGTGTGTGTGTGTGTGTGTGTGTGTGTGAGAAGAGAGAGAGAGAGAGAGATACAGTAATATACCAAAATATATATATATATATATATATATATATATATATATATATCCCAACTTATCTCACCTACCCCCTCACTCTATCTCTGTCTCATCCCCACTCTCTATCTATCCATCTATCTATCTATCTGTCCGTCTGTTTATCTAAACGATAAAAATAGATTTAAACAAACTTAAGTGTCTGCCCTTTATATATATATATATATATATATGTATATATATATATATACAATGTACGTTTCGGACAAGCACTGACGGTCACAACAAGGAGAATGGTTTGTCAACCCGGTAGGGCTGATCCATTTTACCGTGGATTCTGTCCGAGGCATTTCGATTCATGAACCAATGTGAAAGGAATGTCAACGAACCCCGAGTCTTTCGTTATTTAGAGGGTATCTCCGAGGGGACAAAATCAAGAGTTTGGTACACACACCAGGGTGGTCGCAAAGTACGTCTTTGTCCCCACAGTTTTCGCACTAGACCAGTATTCTTTTCTTTTTCCTTTTTTTTCTCTTTTACATCACTGATCTGTACTCTAATAATACTTGACCTGTACTCTAATATGAACTCTAGAATTAATAGGTACCACAATTTTTCCATGTGAAATTTAGCGCCCCCCTATATTTTTACGTTTTTTTCTATAAAGATAAGAGTGAATAATTATATAAGAATATTTCTATAAGTGTCGATCCGAGAGCTTTTTTGTGAGAGAACCATAAATATAGAAGTCTGCTAAAAAATATCAATAAAGAAATTTACCCTGTTGTTAAAAAAAACGTACTGGTTTACTTATTTTTCAAGATAACGGTGAGTAATTTTTAACCAATCGGATAATTTGATCTTTGAATTAAATATTTTTTAATAAAAAATGACGTGTACCATATGATATGTGGCCTACCTTTTGAATGTGGCCTACGAAATCATGTCCCTCTTATAGTATGTGGTCTACCATAAAAAGCATATTATAAGGTTATAATAATAACTGCTAACCCTAACCCTATTTCAGAATTTTTTCAGAATATTTTAGAATTAAATTGATCTCTGATTTCATGTAAATTATGAATAAATTATTTTTTAATTATTATTAATTACTACATACAGCTTATGACTGAATTGCATTTCTTGAAATTGAATATATGTGAATAAAAATTAGTTTCAATAAATTGCCTACAACGTATATTTATAAATATATTCTTACTGGGTAGGCCACATTCAAACCGGGTAGGCCACATACTATAACAGAATCAAAAAGGTAGGCCACATAATATAACGGCACCAAATGACTTGATATTTTTTTAATTAAATATTTTAAAAAAAAAGAATCTCTAAATATTCTGATGTTTTTTATTTGTGTTTGTTTAATATCTAAATATTTTGATTATTTATTTGTACTTGATTGTATTGATTGTGTTTTAATGTTTGAAATTCGGTCGTATTTATTGAAAAATACGTGGCACTTTTTAAAAAATCAAAATCAAAACAATTAAGGAGGGGGAGGGTTAAAATATTTTCACTTGCCGAGAAAAGACTTTAGAGGTGGTAAAATATCGCTTTCATATCGCATTAACTTTTCAGACAAACGCCTTCAAACAGCAAGGGAGTTCAATCGTAGCGCGGGTTGGAATTTGAACAGGTACCGCTCATCATTTTGGGGGACAGGAGCCCAGGACGCATTTATGCAATAATACCCGATATTTTTTATATCAGAATTTGATGCCGTTTATAATATGTGGCCTATAATCGTAGCGCAAGACAATGCCATAAGAACAAATTATATTAAAAAACAAATTATATTAAAACAAAAATCGATAAGACACAACAGAATAGCAACTGCAGAATGTGTGAGGGAAAAGAAGAAATAGTCAATCACATAATAAGTGAATGCAGTAAACTAGCACAAAGAAAATACAAGACTCGGCACGACTGGGTGGGAAGACTGATTCACTGGGAATTGTGCAAGAAATTCAATTTTAACCATTCAACTAAATGGTATATGCACAAACCAGAATCTTTCCTGGAGAATGAGATGCACAAAATTCTCTGTAACTTTGAGATACAGATGGATCACTTAATCCCAGCCAGAAGACCAGACCTGGTGTTGATTAACAAGAAGAAGTGAAATTGTCATCTCGTGGATTTTGCTGTCCCGGCCGATCACCAAGTGAAAGTGAGAGAAAACGAAAAAGTAAACAAATACTTAGACCTTGCCAGAGAACTAAGAAAATTGTGGAACATGAAAGTGAAGGTTGTGCAACTTGTAATTGGCATCCTTGGACGGTCCCCAATGGTCTGGAAAAGAATCTGGATGAACTGGAAATCAGACGTAGAATCGAGACCATCCAGACTACAGCATTATTGAGATCGGCTAGAATACTTAGAAGAGTCCTGGAGACCTGAAGACACTTGCTGTCACTCAGCCTCCAGTAAACCACTGGCTAAGGCAGGTATAAAAAATGCGAATGGAGTGAAATAATAATAAGCAGAAATGAAAGAAAAAATTAAAAAAGAATATCTCAGGAGAACTAGAAAACTTTTAGAAACCAAACTCAACAGTAGAAATCTGATCAAAGGAATCAGTACCTGGACTGTCCCCATTATAAGATACACAGGACCATTCTTAAAATGGACAAAAGAAGAACTCAGACAGATTGACCAAAGGACAAGAAAATTAATGACCATGCACAAGGCTCTACACCTCTACGTCTAGAGACGATAGAGATAGATTATATGTGTCAAGAACGGAAGGGGGAAGAGGTCTTGCCAACATAGAGGACTGCATAGAGGCCACAATCCAACAACTCGAAGAATACACAAAAAAGAGCAAAGACGTTGGTCTGAAAAACTACTACAACTACTACTACTACTACTACTACTACTACTACTAATAATAATAATAATAATAATAATGGATACATCAAACACAAATTGGGGAGGTTGCACATGAAGAGACTTGGACATGGTAAAAAGAGGAAACTTCAAGAGAGTGCGGAGAAGCGAAAACGATAATCTGTTTAAATCAAACATAATGAAAATATGAAAAGGAAAAAGAGAGAGAGAGAGAGAGAGAGAGAGAGAGAGAGAGAGAGAGAGAGAGAGAGAGAGAGAGAGAGAGTTAAATCAAGATTATTATATTTTTTACACATTGAACTATTTGGAAATAGCTCTTAAGTAAACCTATCAAATATTGTAATAATTAAATTATCATACTGTGGCATATCCACAGGTCTTGCTAGTAGACAGGGTTAAATCAAGATTATTATCCTTTTTACATATTGAACAATTTGTGAATAGCTCTTAAGTAAACATATCAAATGTTGTAATAACCAAATTATCATAGTGTGATATATTCACAGGTCCTGCTAGTTTGTGTTAATGCTAGACTACGTTTTTAAATAATTGTTCAACGGTGCGTAGCCAACCTTAATTGTGTACTGTTTGACCTTTGTGAATATTTCAATGCATTCAGTTTGTTCCACGGGAAAATTGGGGGTTAGGGGTGGGGAGGCTTGGGCAGGTGACGGGGGGGATCAGTTATTTGATTAATTATTTCAGTAGAAAAAAGGTAATTGAGGGTTCGATACGACTGCTGACTGTCTTTCTTTTTTTTTCTTTTTTTTGGTGTGTCTGTCTGTGTAGGAATGAATACGGTGATGATACGGTATTTGAGTCGAGGGAGGCTAACGGGGTCAGTGGACAATTTGGTAGTGAAAGAAAGAATGAATGAATGAATGAATGAAAAAAAAAAGAAAAACAGAAAGAAAGAAAGAAAGAAAATGTGGACAATTTGGGAGTGGTTCAGGGTGACGATGAAAATGATAAGAACAGCTGAGTGTGGAGTATATCTACGGAAGGTGAGGCGAACGGGATTGATGAAAATGAAAGATAGTGAAAGATAATAAGAGAAAGAAGGAAAGAAAGAAAAAAATGAAAAGTAAAATAGAAAGAAAGAAGAAAATGTATTTGCAATAAAAAAGAAACAAAGAAACAAAGAAGGAAAGAAGTAAAGAAAGAAACAAAATAATATATTCTTGAAAGAAAGAAAGAAAGAAAGAAAGAATGGATGAAAAAGAATAAAAACAGAAAAAAGAAAGAAAGGAAAAAAAAAGAAAGAAAAAGAAAATGTATTCACAATAGAAAAGAAAGAAAACAAAACAAAAAAAAAAAAAAAAAAAAAAAAAAAAAAAAAAGAGGGCAAGAAAGAAATAAAATAATGTATAATTAAAAGACGAACACGCTGGACAATAATGGAGAAGCAGGGACGAACTCATAAATAACGTTCTCCTGCACATGGGCATGCCAGCAAGGACCTATATCACTCTCAGCTCTGTACGGATTCTGGCTGCTGCACAGAGGACCTCGCAAGAGGCGATGGTTGATAGGGACTGTTGGCGAGAGATTGTTTTATGTTGGTATAATAAATTCTGATACCAAAAACTAGATCTCTTACTTGCAGTATTATTTGAGGAAATAGCATCAAGGATCGTCAGTTAAAATGCACTGAAAAATCCTCGTTTTCGCAACATTTGGCCCAGAAATTGGTTAGAAAATTCAGCAATTTCAATATTTAAAACAGAAATTTATTTTACTAAGATGAAATGAATAAGATATTCTAACTCGAATTAAAATTGAAATTATCCTTCCACCACCCCCGCATCATCACCGACGCTTTCGATTGGCTGCCTTTTTACCTTATTAATTAAGCTGTAACAGGGATAACATTTTAAAAGATTGAAATCTATTTCCTCAAATGAAGGCAAAGTTTTGAAAATGATATTTTGTGGGGCAATTCTTTTTTTTTTTTTTTTTTCATGTTAATGCAACTTTCTCCACATGGGAGACGCTACAGTTCCAAAATCGACCTACCCTATTGTCCAGATGTTTTCACTCAACTTAAACTGCCTCACCCATTTTAAGGAACCCGCACACTTGATTAACCAATTGATGTTACTAGTTGATTACGGCCATTCCCCGGGGAGGGGAGGGGGCTGAAGGGCTCTTCACCCTTTCGTTGCCATGGGTGACTTGAATCGAATTAAGGCCAGGTCGTTATATCTGAGTGCGCTCTCTTAAAAAAAAAAACAAAGTAATAGTTTCGTTATATGCGGTGCTAGAAGTAGCCAGGAAACTTTCTTTTTTTATTCATTTATTTATTTTGCTTTCTTTATTTGTATACCAGTATCATACGCATCTATCTATCTATCTATCTATCTATCTATCTGTTAATGTGTATGTGTGTATTTAACTATCTATCCATTAATATTTATGTATGTATGTATGTATGTAGGTATGTATGCATTTATCTATCAATCTCAGTGTCCGTATCTATCTATCTATCTATCTGTTAATATGTATGTATGTATCTATCTATCTATCTATCCCAGTATGTTCCTATCTAGTATTATCTGAGTTATTCGGACTATTGTCCCCATATTCATTGTTATTTGTACAACGTTTCGGCCGATATGACCTTCGGCCTTCTTCAGGTATTTCTTGTCGGACTCGGCAACCTTCTTTTTGAACTCGAGAACTTTCCGAGTACGACAAGAAATAAGGCGGAGGGAATATCGACCGAAACGTTGTACAGATAACAATGAAGATGAGGACAATAGTCCGAATAACGCAGATAATACTAATCATCAAGTTTCATCTCAAACATTCAGAGAAATATTCTCATCTATCTATTTATGTATCTATCTATCTATCAATCTATCAATATGTCTGTCTATCTGTCTGTCTGTCTGTCTATCTGTTAATAGGGATGTATGTATGTATATATCTATCTATCTATATATCTATCAATCACAGTAAGTTCCTATCTATCTATCTATCTATATATATATATATATATATATATTGTAAACAAGGTTTATTTAGAATGGCTTTTTGCCGATAATTTTTTTGGAGAATAAGTGCTTAATTGGAGTCGTACCTAATTTAGAAATTAATTAATTAATAATGAATTAGGCGGAATACCTATTAAATGTATGGCTAAACAAATCGAGAAAAATCAATCTCTGTATGTACATTTCGGCATATTAGGCCTCATCAGCAGAGCTATAGATCGGAAGACCGCCCTGTGCGTGATTTGAAACCGGACTGCCAAGCTGACAGGCCGATCCCATAACCCCAACACTAAACGAACTTCTTAGATTTTATGATTTGTTTAGTCTATCTGTCTGTCTATCTTTGTCTCTCACTCACTTGTGTGTCGTATCAGTATATATCTATAACCGTGTGTAGAGTAATACACAAACTACTCTGCAGGTACTGGGAACAAGGACACATCTCTCAGGACATGTGGGACGCTACCATCGTTACCTTATACAAGAACAAAGGAGATCGAAGCGACTGCAACAATTACCGGGGCATTTCCCTTCTCAGCATAGTTGGAAAAGTCTTTGCTCGTGTTACATTGGCGCGTCTGTTTGATTATGTTTAAAATAGGTTTTTCCTAAAATATATTAAGTGAAATATTTTTACGAGGTCTCCCTTCGCCATTTAATTTTATGAAATATGAACAAATGAATCGATAAAAAAAACGATTTTTAAATTCTTTCTATAAAGATAAAAGACTGAATAATTATATCAGAAGATTTCATTGAAAAAAAAAAATGTTTTTCGGTAATTCAATTAAAAACGCAAGTAAAAGTTTGTAAAAGAATAATATTATAACATTTTTTTAGAATAATTCAAAATTAATGACTTTTTTAATAAAATAAATCATGTATAGAAACTTATTAAAAATCTTCATATATATATATATATATATATATATATATATATATATATATATAGACTGCTAGATAGATAGATAGATTTTATTTTTATTTCTAAGCTCCGACAGTATAAAAAATCCCGACTTTATAGTTTGAAATTATAAAATATAAACTTTTGCAAATACTGAAGAGTCAGAATTATCCTGATGATTCGTTGGGAGAAACCTAGGTAGATGTTCTCTGACTCATTAGGCTTATATATATATATATATATATATATATATATATATATATATATATATAGATAGATAGATAGATAGATAGATAGATAGATAGATATTATGTACCACTAAAATAGGACACGTGATCAGTTTAGCCTACTGAAGGAATAAACGTAAATATTTTTGAACTTTTAAAAAAATCTTGCAAAAAAGAAATAACGAACATAAAGAGTTGTTGCAAAGAAAAACAGTTAATTCAAAGACCAAATTATCCGATTGGAGAAAATTACTCACCGTTATCTTGAAAAATAATAATAATAAAAGTCTAAAAGATAAAAAATAATAATAATAAAGGTTTAAGAGATAAAATAATAATAATAATAAAGGTTTAAAAGATAAAAAATAATAATAATAAAGGTTTAAGAGATAAAATAATAATAATAATAATAAAGGTTTAAAAGATAAAAATAATAATAAAGGTTTAAAAGATAAAATAATAATAATTTAATAAATAAAAAATAATAATAATAATAATAATAATAATAATAAGGTTTAAAAGATAAAAAAAATAATAATAATAATAAAAAATATAATAAAGGTTTAAAAGATAAAAAATAATAATAAAGGTTTAAAAGATAAAAAAATAATAATAATAAAGGTTTAAAATAATAATAATAATAATAATAATAATAATAATAATAATAATAATAATAATAATAATAAGGTTTAAAAGATAAAAATAATAATAATAATAAAGGTTTAAAAGAAAAGAAACAAATAATAAAGGTTTAAAAGATAAAAAATAATAATAATAATAAAGGTTTAAAAGATAAAAAAAATAATAATAAGGTTTAAAAGATAAAATAATAATAATAATAAAGGTTAAAAGATAAAAATAATAATAATAAAGGTTTAAAAGAAAAAACAAATAATAAAAAAGATAAAAAATAATAATAATAATAAAGGTTTAAAAGATAAAAAAATAATAATAAAGGTTTAAAAGAAAAAAAAAGTACCCATAAAAGATATTTTCTTAAATTTTCCCATCAATCCTAATACATAATTTAAGATAATCTTTTATTTACTTATTTACTGAAAAAAAAATTAAATTACAGAACAAAGGAAAAAAAACACACACAAAAAAGAAAGAAAGAAAAAGAAAAGAAAAAGAAAGCAAAACAAAAGCTAAGTATATAAATTTTTCTATTGATGGTTTTTATTTTGAATTTGAATTTGACATGGCAACAATCTTGGAACATTGACCGGATGACAAACAGACTTTATTGGATACATTTGTTCTCAAGTAACATTAAAAAAAAAAAAAAAAAAAGAAATTACAGTTATTCGCCCATTTCATTCATAAAGGAGGAGAAGAAAGAAAAAAAAAAGGAGAGGAAAAAGAAATAAGAAGAGAAATTATAACCACACAAAGAAAAAACGTAAGCACGTCCATTTCTGATACGAAACTCTGATGATGAAGTTTATGCTTCGAAATCGATACGACAAAAATGACATCTTTGTGTTTTTATTTTTCATACGCATTGTATTGGCCTTCAAATTATTAATATATTATAATAATAAAGCAACTATGATGTTGTTTGTTAACCTTTGGTTTATTCTTAATATTTTAAAAAGCCTCTAGTCAAAACTTGCTTTTTGCTACGTTAACTTTCAATTGATTTAACAGTGCAAATATGTAAACATTGTTTTCGTTCATAATCTTCATTATTTCTGTAAGCTGAACATAATTTTTTAAATCATTATGAGTTCTTTTAACGTTTCTTCGTTCGAATGAACAAAAAATTACAAGATAATATTAACATTTATGTAAGTTACATTGAGTTAAATATGAGGAGGGGGTAAATTTCATAGTGAAAATTGGTGGTACCTAATAGATATAGATTAAGATTTATACATTCTTTAAAAAAAACCAATCCAGATTTGTTAATTGGTAAAAAGAATTTAATTCACTTTCCATTTCTATTTTGTTTTTTCTCATCTACTTGCCACAAATGAACTCTGACCTGTGGCAAAGTAATCTACACCGGACACACCCTACACTTAACGAGTCCATCTACAAAAAAGAAGAAAAAACAAAACAAAACAAACAAACAGAAAAAAAACTCCACATCATGTGCCTTCAAGTTGAATATACCAAGGTCACTGCGTCCTTGGATTTTTTCCAAACATAACTAAATCCTAAAACTAAAGAATAATTTAGTATAACTTTAGTATCATTAAACTTAACAGTAAAAAAGCTGTTCGGAGACAAACATTGATGTGCTCAGCTTTAGTATTATATATATTCACTGCGTTTCAAATTATTAAAGAAGTGGCACTTTTCCCTCCTATCCGCAAACAACTGAATGAAATTTAACGAAATTATCAGAGATAACCTGTATATATACCTACTCCGTAAAAGTTGTAAAGAAAGGAACAGAAGTTACGGTCATTTACCTAATTTACTTAAATTCTTCTTGTGTCAAATTATTAGCGAGGTGTAATAAAAACCCCGGTAAAAAAGAAAATAATACTTTTATTGTTTCATTTATAGATTTTATGGATACATACAGTAACTAAGATAAAACTAAATTGAAATAAAAAAAAGTAAAAAGAATTCAAAAATGATACTGAAGTTAGTTATTATGAGATATGTGATCCTTTTGCAAAAAATGACTTGGAAAAGGCACTGGTCCATCGAACATGTCAATTTCTGGATCTCCTCTGATGTAATTTCCCATGATACGTTGACTATTTCCTGTCACAAGTCATCTTTGCTTCTAAATTGGCATCCATTCTCATAAACAGGTCGCTTCAGAATGCTCCACAAGTTTTTAATTGGGTTCAAGTCTGGAGAATTGGCCGGCCAGTTCATCTTCTGAGGTCCACAGAAGCCTAATTTTTGCAGGCACTCCGTAGTTTATGCGCTGAATGCGAAGGAGCATTATCTTGCATAAATATGATGGTTCTCCTGAAGGTTATTCTCTTCTTTTTTAGCCAAGATTCCAGGTGCTCTTTGAGGAAGGCTATATAAGCATCTGCGGTTATTTTCGCGCCGTCAGACAGTCTCCACGGGCCAACCATGATACCTCCAATGATACCATCCCAAATCATAATACCTCCTCCTCCTTGTTGGCATCTAAAACGGTGATGAGGATCTCGTCCATTTACGATCGAACCTTTGCTCCAGCCATCAGGTTCATCAAGATTTTCATCTGTGTACAGTACTTCTGAGAAATCGACCTTCATGTTCTCCTTTGCCCATTTAAACAATATTTTGCATATAATCTATATCTACTCTATAATATAATCTATAATCGTCTACTCTGGTCTACTATCTATCTATCTATCTAGTCTAACTCTATAATATAACCTTCTATTATCTATCTATAATATAATTCTTCTATCTATCTATCCTATAATATAATTCATCTATCTATGATACTAATTCTATCTCATCATCATCTATAATATAATTCTATCTATCTATCTATAATATAATTTCTATCCATCCATCTATCTATAATAAAATTCTGTGTGTTTTATTTTACTTATTATTTGTTTGTTTATGTATGTATTTATTTTTATTAAATAAATCTGTGGCCGAAATACTGAGAACCAGTCCTGGACACCAGAGGAGACTTATAATATTAATTAATAATCACAAAATTCCCTAACCCACTTATAGGTCAAACCCTTTGAAATGTATATGTTTGCCACCCTTCAGCTACATAAATATTTTGCAAATTTTAATTGTTTAAAATATATTAAAAAATAAATGACATATGTAATATTTTTATCTTTTCTTATTTCATTTTCTTTTTTTTTTTACTTTATTTTAATTTTCTGTTCTAGATTACTTTTTAAAAAAAACTTTTGTTACTATTTTGATATAGCAAGGATTTGACCTTAAATCGTTGATTTAATTAATTTCAATTCATTTCTAAAATGAAAATGACCCAAGAAATTGTCAGTGGTAGACTATAATAATATCTGAAAAACTATTTAGCAAAAAAGGGATTAAAAAGTTTTTGGAAAAACAAAAAATTCAAAGTATAGATCAGAGGTGATTTTCATTTTTAATATTGTATATTTGAAGTCTTTTAATATAATTTTAGTAAGAAAGAGACAAACACACACACACACACACACACACTTTATATCTATCTATCTATCAATATATATATATATATATATATATATAATGATAAAAAATAAATATATAAAGGTTTTATATATTTAATGACATAGGAACAGTCATGACCAATGGTTTCATGCATGTGTGCAATATATAGATATAACTATATCTAGATATATCTATATCTATATCTAGATATCACCCTCATTTATTTAAACCTGTTTTTTTTTTTCAAATTTCTTCTATACTACATACCGTCAGATTCACTTTCATCTCTTCACATATTTATATGTATATGTATATTATATATATAGACAGATAGGTATATGTATTTTTTATTTATATCTATATAGATATAGTATATCTATAATCGCACGCATGCATGAAACCATTGTGTTTGGGTGTGTGTGTGTGTTTTTTTTGTCTCTGCTGGCAGCATATGCCGGTCTAGAAGAAATATAATGACATTTTACATGCATGATGTAATTGTCCATGCCAGTAATTTTGTGGACCCATCGGACGACGAGTCCATCCAAATATTGAAAACACCTGGATGAGGGCCTAGAGAAAATCCGTCGCCAGTTTGGGACGAATCAAAATTTATTGCCTCCTACCTTGTGGAATTTGTCTGGAGGCAAAGTCGGGCCAAATTAAATTTGGAGAGATTTATAGTCTTAAAGAACTATATTGCACACAATGAATCCCCCACCAGAAAAAAGCAACAAAAACTGCCCAAAAACAATAAAAACACTGAACGACATTATCATTTCCACAAACTCACTTATAAAAACTTTTTTTTGTTCTAAAATTGTCATTTTTGTTAATTAGTATAAGAAAGTAGTAACATAATGAGCATCAGTTAAAAAAAAAAAGCAAAATATATTGCATATGTAATTAATCAATGGATAATGATTAAAAATAAATAATAAAAACTTTGCAGAAACTAAAAATATGAATTATAAATCTTAGAATTAGTCCCTTTATATTTCAAATGAATTTTATCTACCAATTAGGTATTTTCTATACATTTTTCTATACTCTATTGTTTTATTTATTTATTTATCTAATCATTATCATTATTTATTTTTTTTGGTTATTGATTAAATTACATATGCAATATATTTTGCTTTTTTTTTTTTAACTGATGCTCATTATGTTACTACTTTTCTTACTACTAATTAACAAAAATGACAATTTTAGAACAAAAAAAAAAGTTTTTATAAGTGAGTTTGTGGAAATGATAATGTCGTTCAGTGTTTTTATTGTTTTTGGGCAGTTTTTGTTGGCTTTTTTTCTGGTGGGGGATTCATTGTGTGCAATATAGTTCTTTAAGACTATAAATCATCTCAACAAATTTATTTGGCCCGACTCTTTGCCTCCAGACAAATTCCACAAGGTAGGAGGCAAATAAATTTTGATTCGTCCCAAACTGGCGACGGATTTTTCTCTAGGCCCTCATCCAGGTGTTTTCAATATTTTGGATGTGGACATCGTCGTCCGATGGGTCCACAAAATTACTGGCATGGACAATTACATCATGCATGTAAATGTCATTATCAATTTCTTCTAGACCGGCATATGCTGCCCAGCCAGAGACAAAAAAACACACACACACACACACACACCAATGGTTTCATGCATGCGTGCGATATATAGATATAACTATATCTATATAGATATAAATATCTAAAAAATACATATACCTATCTGTCTATATATATATATACATATACATATAAATATGTGAAGAGATGAAAGTGAATCTGACGGTATGTAGTATAGGAAGAAATTTGAAAAAAAAAACAGGTTTAAATAAAATGAGTGGTGATATCTAGATATAGATATAGATATATCTAGATATAGTTATATCTATATATTGCACACATGCATGAAACCATTGGTCATGACTGTTCCTATGTCATTAAATATATAAAACCTTTATATATTTATTTTTTATCATTATATATATATATATATATATATATATATTGATAGATAGATAGATATAAAGTGTGTGTGTGTGTGTGTGTGTGTTTGTCTCTTTCTTACTAAAATTATATTAAAAGACTTCAATATACAATATTAAAAATGAAAATCACCTCTGATCTATACTTTGAATTTTTTGTTTTTCCAAAAACTTTTTAATCCCTTTTTTGCTAATAGTTTTTCAGATATTATTATAGTCTACCCACTGACAATTTCTTGGGTCATTTTCATTTTAGAAATGAATTGAAATTAATTAAATCAACGATTTAAGGTCAAATCCTTGCTATATCACAAAATAGTAACAAAAGTTTTTTTTTAAAAAGTAATCTAGAACAGAAAATTAAAATAAAGTAAAAAAAAAAAAAAAATGAAATAAAGAAAAGATAAAAATATTACATATGTCATTTATTTTTAATATATTTTAAACAATTAAAATTTGCAAAATATTTATGTAGCTGAAGGGTGGCAAACATATACATTTCAAAGGGTTTGACCTATAAGTGGGTTAGGGAATTTTGTGATTATTAATTAATATTATAAGTCTCCTCTGGTGTCCAGGACTGTTCTCAGTATTCTGGCACAGATTTATTTAATAAAAAAAAAATACATACATAAACAAACAAATAAATAAGTAAAATAAAACACACAGAATTTTATTATAGATAGATGGATGGATAGAATTATATTATAAATAGATAGATAGAATTATATTATAGATAGATAGATAGATAGAATTATATAGATATATAGATAGATAGATAGAATTATTATAGATAGATAGATAGAATTATATTATAGATAGATAGATAGATAGATAGATAGATAGACAGATAGACAGATATAATTATATTATAGATAGATATAATTATATTATAGATAGACAGATAGATAGATAGAATTATATTATGGATAGACAGACAGATAGATAGAATTATATTATGGATAGACAGATAGATAGATAGATAGAATTATATTATGGATAGACATAGACAGATAGATAGATAGATAGAATTATATTATGGATAGACAGATGATTTATTTAATAAAAAAATAAACAAAAAATAAAAATAGGCATTCAGAGTAACGTCCCTTGAATAAAAATGAGCTAATGGTCGGCATCTTCACTATTTTCCTTCGATAAATGGTAAACAAAACGGATTTTTCTTAAAATGAATACCGGACCATAGTTTAACACGGAAATATCGTAAATTCACTTCTGATAGCTAATTATATTCATTTCAGATAATGCCCAAGCCGAATTTTATGGTAGGAAAATACGAGAAAACTGTCCTTTATTACCGATTATTTCATTTCATTTCTAACTAAATTAATATTTTAAAGACAGGAATAAAAAGATTGCGATATGAATAAGATTTGATTTTTCGTTAAAACATACTTTTGCTGTCCGAAGCAAAATAATTTTTTTTCTAACTTGCTATAAAAAATAATTCAACTGATAAAGACTCATACAAATTATATATTGAACAAGATTATTTTCTTTTCTTTTCACGCAAAAAGTTTCACTGAAACTCCAATTTGAAAATAATAATAGTATTTGGGGACAATTTTAAATTCAGTTTTTAATTGCTTGATAAGTTAGAAATACATTGTAATTTATTTCTTTGAATTTTTTGTACATGACAATTCAAATCTAGTTCTTAACGATAAAAAGAATGCAATATCTATTTTTGCTTACATTTTAAAACGTTTTCATTAGTTCTCTAAACTATTAAGACTTTTTTTAACCATTAGTATTAATTACAAAACAACTCGTTTTATCATTTTTTTAAAATTTACATTTATACAACCCTATATTGGTGACTGATTTTTATTGACATTTAAAATCTTATTTTAAAAAATGTAACCGTAAACTTGGGTTTTGAAACAATTTTCATTTTTCTACAATTTTTTGTGCATGACAACAATTTAATTTAAGAGAGTGTACATTGTACAATAAAAGTTTCAAAAACATACGATAAATATAAATAAATATTTAGAAATATTATTTTAAAAAAAGTATTTATTTTACGTTAAAATTTTGTCATAGTTCAAGTTTGTCGCTAACATTTTCAATGACTGGAAGCTGATATTCTTTCGTTGTTTCGTTGTTTCTTTCTTTCTTTCTTTCTTTCTGTTGATAAAACCAGCAGGCGAGCTCCTGCTGATACACCAAGCAGCAGCAGCTATGCTATGCTATAGCTTTCGAAAAATCATTTGATTTTTGTTTGATTAATTAATTATATCCCTTAATCAGTAAAAATCAATAACCAAATTTGGAGTGTTTCTTAGTTAGAACGATATCAATGTGTATGCAAGATTTTAAATCTGAGTGACCTCCCATTTTGGAGTTATATGTCGACACGTACATACCAAAATCTGCCCTTTATATATATATATATATATATATATATATATATATATATATATATATATATATATATATCAGGGTAGCATGGACATGAAGTCGGTGGCGCTTGGTTACTGACAATTTCCTGTCTATTCTCAAATCAAATACAATTGGTGGTGGTGGTGCTGTGTGTGCGCATATGTGTGTGTGTGTGTGTGTGTGTGTGTGAGAAAGAGAGAGAGAGAGAGAGATACAGTAATATACCAAAATATATATATATATATATATATATATATATATATATATATATCCCAACTTATCTCACCTACCCCCTCACTCTATCTCTGTCTCATCCCCACTCTCTATCTATCCATCTATCTATCTATCTGTCCGTCTGTTTATCTAAACGATAAAAATAGATTTAAACAAACTTAAGTGTCTGCCCTTTATATATATATATATATATATATGTATATATATATATATATACAATGTACGTTTCGGACAAGCACTGACGGTCACAACAAGGAGAATGGTTTGTCAACCCGGTAGGGCTGATCCATTTTACCGTGGATTCTGTCCGAGGCATTTCGATTCATGAACCAATGTGAAAGGAATGTCAACGAACCCCGAGTCTTTCGTTATTTAGAGGGTATCTCCGAGGGGACAAAATCAAGAGTTTGGTACACACACCAGGGTGGTCGCAAAGTACGTCTTTGTCCCCACAGTTTTCGCACTAGACCAGTATTCTTTTCTTTTTCCTTTTTTTTTCTCTTTACATCACTGATCTGTACTCTAATAATACTTGACCTGTACTCTAATATGAACTCTAGAATTAATAGGTACCACAATTTTTCCATGTGAAATTTAGCGCCCCCCTCTATATTTTTACGTTTTTTTCTATAAAGATAAGAGTGAATAATTATATAAGAATATTTCTATAAGTGTCGATCCGAGAGCTTTTTTGTGAGAGAACCATAAATATAGAAGTCTGCTAAAAAATATCAATAAAGAAATTTACCCTGTTGTTAAAAAAAACGTACTGGTTTACTTATTTTTCAAGATAACGGTGAGTAATTTTTAACCAATCGGATAATTTGATCTTTGAATTAAATATTTTTTAATAAAAAATGACGTGTACCATATGATATGTGGCCTACCTTTTGAATGTGGCCTACGAAATCATGTCCCTCTTATAGTATGTGGTCTACCATAAAAAGCATATTATAAGGTTATAATAATAACTGCTAACCCTAACCCTATTTCAGAATTTTTTCAGAATATTTTAGAATTAAATTGATCTCTGATTTCATGTAAATTATGAATAAATTATTTTTTAATTATTATTAATTACTACATACAGCTTATGACTGAATTGCATTTCTTGAAAATGAATATATGTGAATAAAAATTAGTTTCAATAAATTGCCTACAACGTATATCTATAAATATACTCTTACTGGGGTAGGCCACATTCAAACCGGGTAGGCCACATACTATAACAGAATCAAAAAGGTAGGCCACATAATATAACGGCACCAAATGACTTGATATTTTTTTAATTAAAATATTTAAAAAAAAAAGAATCTCTAAATATTCTGATGTTTTTTATTTGTGTTTGTTTAATATCTAAATATTTTGATTATTTATTTGTACTTGATTGTATTGATTGTGTTTTAATGTTTGAAATTCGGTCGTATTTATTGAAAAATACGTGGCACTTTTAAAAAAATCAAAATCAAAACAATTAAGGAGGGGGAGGGTTAAAATATTTTCACTTGCCGAGAAAAGACTTTAGAGGTGGTAAAATATCGCTTTCATATCGCATTAACTTTTCAGACAAACGCCTTCAAACAGCAAGGGAGTTCAATCGTAGCGCGGGTTGGAATTTGAACAGGTACCGCTCATCATTTTGGGGGACAGGAGCCCAGGACGCATTTATGCAATAATACCCGATATTTTTTATATCAGAATTTGATGCCGTTTATAATATGTGGCCTATAATCGTAGCGCAAGACAATGCCATAAGAACAAATTATATTAAAAAACAAATTATATTAAAATAAAAATCGATAAGACACAACAGAATAGCAACTGCAGAATGTGTGAGGGAAAAGAAGAAATAGTCAATCACATAATAA
Source organism: Doryteuthis pealeii (assembly GCA_023376005.1). NCBI lineage: Eukaryota > Metazoa > Mollusca > Cephalopoda > Myopsida > Loliginidae > Doryteuthis > Doryteuthis pealeii. Next base: position 28,337 of record JALAJA010000783.1, read on the forward strand.
GTGAATGCAGTAAACTAGCACAAAGAAAATACAAGACTTGGCACGACTGGGTGGGAAGACTGATTCACTGGGAATTGTGCAAGAAATTCAATTTTAACCATTCAACTAAATGGTATATGCACAAACCAGAATCTTTCCTGGAGAATGAGATGCACAAAATTCTCTGTAACTTTGAGATACAGATGGATCACTTAATCCCAGCCAGAAGACCAGACCTGGTGTTGATTAACAAGAAGAAGTGAAATTGTCATCTCGTGGATTTTGCTGTCCCGGCCGATCACCAAGTGAAAGTGAGAGAAAACGAAAAAGTAAACAAATACTTAGACCTTGCCAGAGAACTAAGAAAATTGTGGAACATGAAAGTGAAGGTTGTGCAACTTGTAATTGGCATCCTTGGACGGTCCCCAATGGTCTGGAAAAGAATCTGGATGAACTGGAAATCAGACGTAGAATCGAGACCATCCAGACTACAGCATTATTGAGATCGGCTAGAATACTTAGAAGAGTCCTGGAGACCTGAAGACACTTGCTGTCACTCAGCCTCCAGTAAACCACTGGCTAAGGCAGGTATAAAAAATGCGAATGGAGTGAAATAATAATAAGCAGAAATGAAAGAAAAAATTAAAAAAGAATATCTCAGGAGAACTAGAAAACTTTTAGAAACCAAACTCAACAGTAGAAATCTGATCAAAGGAATCAGTACCTGGACTGTCCCCATTATAAGATACACAGGACCATTCTTAAAATGGACAAAAGAAGAACTCAGACAGATTGACCAAAGGACAAGAAAATTAATGACCATGCACAAGGCTCTACACCTCTACGTCTAGAGACGATAGAGATAGATTATATGTGTCAAGAACGGAAGGGGGAAGAGGTCTTGCCAACATAGAGGACTGCGTAGAGGCCACAATCCAACAACTCGAAGAATACACAAAAAAGAGCAAAGACGTTGGTCTGAAAAACTACTACTACTACTACTACTACTACTACTACTACTAATAATAATAATAATAATAATGGATACATCAAACAACAAATTGGGGAGGTTGCACATGAAGAGACTTGGACATGGTAAAAAGAGGAAACTTCAAGAGAGTGCGGAGAAGCGATAACGATAATCTGTTTAAATCGAACATAATGAAACAAGAGAACTATTTGGAAATAGCTCTTAAGTAAAGTAAGTGGCATATCCACAGAGTAGACAGGGTTAAATCAAGATTATTATCCTTTTTACATATTGAACAATTTGTGAATAGCTCTTAAGTAAACATATCAAATGTTGTAATAACCAAATTATCATAGTGTGATATATTCACAGGTCCTGCTAGTTTGTGTTAATGCTAGACTACGTTTTTAAATAATTGTTCAACGGTGCGTAGCCAAACCTTAATTGTGTACTGTTTGAAATATTTCAATGCATTCAGTTTGTTCCACGGGAAAACTTGGGCAGATCAGTTATTTGATTAATCATTTCAGTAGAAAAAAGGTAATTGAGGGTTCGATACGGACTGCTGAAGGAATGAATACGGTGATGATACAGTATTTGAGTCGAGGGGAGGCTAAAGTGGACAATTTGGTAGTGAAAGAAAGAAAGAAAGAATGAATGAATGAATATGAAAAAAACAGAAAGAAAGAAAGAAAGAAAATGTGGACAATTTGGGAGTGGTTCAACGATGAAAATGATAAGAACAGCTGAGTGTGGAGTATATCTACGGAAGGTGAGGCGAACGGGATTGATGAAAATGAAAGATAGTGAAAGATAATATGAAAAAGTAAAATAGAAAGAAAGAAGAAAATGTATTTGCAATAAAAAAGAAACAAAGAAACAAAGAAGGAAAGAAGTAAAGAAAGAAACAAAATAATATATTCTTGAAAGAAAGAAAGAAAGAAAGGAAAAAAGAAAGAAAAAGAAAAAAAGAAAGAAAAAGAAATGTATTCACAATAGAAAAGAAAGAAAACAAAAACAAAGAAAAACAAAAACAAAGAAAAAAAAAAGAGGGCAAGAAAGAAATAAAATAATGTATAATTAAAAGACGAACACGCTGGACAATAATGGAGAAGCAAGGACGAACTCATAAATAACGTTCTCCTGCACATGGGCATGCCAGCAAGGACCTATATCACTCTCAGCTCTGTACGGATTCTGGCTGCTGCACAGAGGACCTCGCAAGAGGCGATGGTTGATAGGGACTGTTGGCGAGAGATTGTTTTATGTTGGTATAATAAATTCTGATACCAAAAACTAGATCTCTTACTTGCAGTATTATTTGAGGAAATAGCATCAAGGATCGTCAGTTAAAATGCACTGAAAAATCCTCGTTTTCGCAACATTTGGCCCAGAAATTGGTTAGAAAATTCAGCAATTTCAATATTTAAAACAGAAATTTATTTTACTAAGATGAAATGAATAAGATATTCTAACTCGAATTAAAATTGAAATTATCCTTCCACCACCCCCGCTTTCGATTGGCTGCCTTTTTACCTTATTAATTAAGCTGTAACAGGGATAACATTTTAAAAGATTGAAATCTATTTCCTCAAATGAAGGCAAAGTTTTGAAAATGATATTTTGTGGGGCAATTCTTTTTTTTTTTTTTTCATGTTAATGCAACTTTCTCCACATGGGAGACGCTACAGTTCCAAAATCGACCTACCCTATTGTCCAGATGTTTTCACTCAACTTAAACTGCCTCACCCATTTTAAGGAACCCGCACACTTGATTAACCAATTGATGTTACTAGTTGATTACGGCCATTCCCCGGGGAGGGGAGGGGGCTGAAGGGCTCTTCACCCTTTCGTTGCCATGGGTGACTTGAATCGAATTAAGGCCAGGTCGTTATATCTGAGTGCGCTCTCTTAAAAAAAAAAAAGTAATAGTTTCGTTATATGCGGTGCTAGAAGTAGCCAGGAAACTTTCTTTTTTTATTCATTTATTTATTTTGCTTTCTTTATTTGTATACCAGTATCATACGCATCTATCTATCTATCTATCTATCTGTTAATGTGTATGTGTGTATTTAACTATCTATCCATTAATATTTATGTATGTATGTATGTATGTAGGTATGTATGCATTTATCTATCAATCTCAGTGTCCGTATCTATCTATCTATCTGTTAATATGTATGTATCTATCTATCTAGTATGTTCCTATCTAGTATTATCTGAGTTATTCGGACTATTGTCCCCATATTCATTGTTATTTGTACAACGTTTCGGCCGATATGACCTTCAGCCTTCTTCAGGTATTTCTTGTCGGACTCGGGAACCTTCTTTTTGAACTCGAGAACTTTCCCGAGTACGACAAGAAATAAGGCGGAGGGAATATCGACCGAAACGTTGTACAGATAACAATGAAGATGAGGACAATAGTCCGAATAACGCAGATAATACTAATCATCAAGTTTCATCTCAAACATTCAGAGAAATGTTCTCATCTATCTATTTATGTATCTATCTATCTATCTATCAATCTATCAATATGTCTGTCTGTCTGTCTGTCTGTCTATCTGTTAATAGGGATGTATGTATGTATATATCTATCTATCTATATATCTATCAATCACAGTAAGTTCCTATCTATCTATCTATCTATCTATCTATCTATATATATATATATATATATATATATATATATATATATATATATATCGATTTCGGCCTGTTTATATCTATATCTATCTAGATATTAATTATTTTTCTTGGTCAAATCCTCCAGACCTTTTGGTAGCATTATTATTTAGTTTCATTAGTGTAATACTATGATTGAGGAAGAACATGGTCTGAAATAAATAAATAAATAAAAATCGAATGTGTTAAAGCCCAGGCATAGGTTAATGGGTGGGTGGTTGTTCTTTTTACGTACACAAAAGATTAGGCCGTAAAGTTTAAGAGAATTTTACGGCCACCCTGAAGTTAAGCCACTTAGTATAATATCTTTAAGCATCTAGGTATTAAAAGCAAAAAGGCTATTTTCATGAGGAAATCACTTTTGAAGAAATTAATGGTCGAAGTATTGAAGAACTAAGTCCGAAAAGAGAAACAATTGCTTTAATTTTAAGATAATGCCGTATAAAATTCTGTGTCAAATTTAAGTGCCAGCCGTCTGGGTGGTCCAGCCGTAGAGGGGTGTAGGGGAGAATTTTACATAAATTCAGCTAAGCCCCAGGCCTTGAGCCAGTTCAACCCCGGGCCGTAGAGGTGTTAATGTCACCGGTAGCAGTAGAGTTAGCCCCAGATCCACAACAAGTGAAGCCAGTAGTCAACCAGTTGAGATAGGTTGCAAAAGTGTCACATTCTCTCTCTTCCATCAGCGTCCTATTATCAGACTTTGTGTTTGTTTTTTTTTTTCTTTTGGTCCTTGTGAACCCGACTCTGACTTGTGCCCTTCAAATCGGCCAGCACAGAACATCACAACGTGGGGTCTGGACATTGTGCAACGAAGGTGCAAGAGTGCAGTACGGGATTTTCTCATTAGCATTTCTAATTTAATATAATATTTTATTACATATAAGCTTAAATGCTTGCACCCGGTGGAGGGTGCATATATTTGCGAGTATCTTTAATTTCTGAACTATAGGAACGTCCAATTTGATGTGTAAAATTTATGCCCCCATATTTATATCTATCTGTCTATCTTTGTCTCTCACTCACTTGTGTGTCGTATCAGTATATATCTATAACTGTGTGTAGAGTAATACACGAACTACTCTGCAGGTACTGGGAACAAGGACACATCTCTCAGGACATGCGGGACGCTACCATCGTTACCTTATACAAGAACAAAGGAGATCGAAACGACTGCAACAATTACCGGGGCATTTCCCTTCTCAGCATAGTTGGAAAAGTCTTTGCTCGTGTTACATTGGCGCGTCTGTTTGATTATGTTTAAAATAGGTTTTTCCTAAAATATATTAAGTGAAATATTTTTACGAGGTCTCCCTTCGCCATTTAATTTTATGAAATATGAACAAATGAATCGATAAAAAAACGATTTTTTTTTTCTATAAAGATAAAAGACTGAATAATTATATCAGAAGATTTCATTGAAAAAAAAAAATGTTATTCGGTAATTCAATTAAAAACGCAAGTAAAAGTTTGTAAAAGAATAATATTATAACATTTTTTTAGCATAATTCAAAATTAATGACTTTTTAATAAAATAAATCATGTATAGAAACTTATTAAAAATCTTCATATATATATATATATATATATATATATATATATATATATATATAAATAAAGACTGATAGATAGATAGATAGATAGATAGATAGATCTTATTTTTATTTCTAAGCTCCGACAGTATAAAAAATCCCGGCTTTATAGTTTGAAATTATACAATATAAACTTTTGCAAATACTGAAGAGTCAGAATTATCCTGATGATCCGTTGGGAGAAACCTAGGTAGATGTTCTCTAACTCATTAGGCTTACTTTATATATATATATATATATATATATATATATATATAGATAGATAGATAGATAGATAGATAGATATAGGTACTACCAAATTAGGACACGTGATCAGTTTAGCCTACTGAAGGAATAAACGTAAATATTTTTGAACTTTTAAAAAAAATCTTGCAAAAAAGAAATAACGAACATAAAGAGCTGTTGCAAAGAAAAACAGTTAATTCAAAGACCAAATTATCCGATTGGAGAAAATTTACTCACCGTTATCTTGAAAAATAAGTAAAACAGTACTTTTTTTTTTCAACACGGTCAGTTTCTTTATTGATAATTTTTTCGCATAATTCTGTATTCATGGTTCTTTTACTAAAAAGCTCTTGCATTGGAACTCATAAAAATCTTCTCATATAATTATTCAGACTCTTATCCATATAGAAAAAAAAGTAAAAATCGTTTGTTTTTTTAGTTTTCATATTTCATAAAATAAAATATTGGGGGTTAGACCTAGTAAAAAATATTTCCCACAATATATTTTAGAAAAAAACTATTTCAGACATATTTTCATCCAAAGCAAAGTAATTATGGATTTTTTTTTTTTTTTGTGAAAATCGGACCATTAATTGATTTTTCATAGAATTTTTAAACCCATATTTTTCATATTCTCCCAACACGCAGAAAAAGATGCAATATTTCTCCATTGCATGCTGGGATTGCTTTACCTCAACTTGATAAATTGTTCATGTAGTTGATCTTTTTAATTTATTTCATTGTGTTTATATTGGTTTGGTGTTTGGTTTTGAAGGCTATCACAATGCAAGTGTAAAAAATAATAATAATAAAGGTTTAAAAGATAAAAAAAAATAATAATAAAGTTTTAAAAGATAAAATAATAATAATAAAGGTTTAAAAGATAAAATAATAATAATAATAAAGGTTTAAAAGATAAATAATAATAATTTAAAAAAAAATAATAATAAAGGTTTAAATGATAAAAAAATAATAATAAATGTTTAAAAGATAAAAAATAATAATAATAAAGGTTTAAAAGATAAAAAATAATAATAATAAAGGTTTAAAAAAAAAATAATAATAAAGTTTAAAAGATAAAAATAATAATAATAATTTAAAAGATAAAAAAAATAATAATAATAAGGTTTAAAAGATAAAAAAAATAATAATAATAAAAAAAGATAAAAAAATAATAATAAAGGTTTAAAAGATTAAAAAAAATAATAATAAAGGTTTAAAAGATAAAAAAAAAATAATAATAAAGGTTTAAAAGAAAAGAAACAAATAATAATAAAGGTTTTTTATTTTGAATACCAAGGTCACTGCGGCCTTCCTACTTCAGGAAGTTCAGTTTATGACACGGTCGGGTCGAAACAGATACACTTTCTCGTTTGATATTCAAAATTAACTTTCCTTATCTTTATTTTTTTTATTTTCTCTTATTCTATTTTTCAAGTATGTAACCTGACGCCAAACTAAAAAATGTTTTTAAAAAGTTTTTGGATTGTTGTTCTCATTAGGTACCACTAAAATACGTCATGTGATCAGTTTATGTCCACTGTTGTACATCCCTATATATATAATATATGTAGCAGAAACAAAGGAATTGATATTTTAAATGTGTCTTTAAATAAATAGATTTTAACGAATTCACCACTTGATATTACTAACACAAGGTAGGTACAACAAAATAGGTCAAATATTACGTAAATATTTTGAAACATTTTTTTAAAACTTGCAAAACAAAAATAATGAACATAAAGAGTTGTTACAAAGAAAAAAAGTTAATTCAAAGCTCAAATTATCCGATTGGGGAAAAATACCCACCGTTATCTTGAAAAATAAGTAAAACAGTTATTTACAACACGGTCAGTTTCTTTATTGATATTTTTTAGCAGAATTATCTATTCATGGTTATTTTACAAAAAAAACCCAAAAAAACTCCCGTATAGAAACATATAAAAAAAAAACTACTGATATAATTATTCAGACACTTATCTTCATAGACAAAAAGTAAAAATCGTTTTTTGTCGGTTCATTTTTTCATAAAATCAGATAAAATAGGGTGGGGGTAGATCTCGTAAAAATATATATTTCCCCTAATATATTTTAAGAAAAAACTATTTCAAACATATTTTCATCAAAAGTTTAGTAATTAGCGAAATTTTTGTGAAAAACAGGCCATTAATTGATTTCTCATAGAATTTTTTAAAAAGCCTCTGGTCGTAACTTGTTTTAGCTACGTTAAATTTCAATTGATTTAACGGTGCTTAAATGAAACATTGTTTTTGTTCATAATTTTCATTATTTCCGTAAGCTGAAATTTAGAAAAAAATCATCAGAATCTTTTTTTATGTTTCTTCTTTTGAATGGATAAAGCATTTTCAAGATCATATTAACTTTTATGCAAGTTTCATGTGTTAAATATAGGAGGGGGGCTAAATTTCAAAGAGCAAATTTGGTGGTACCTAGTCTCTATCTTTATTGTAGATAAACACAATTTTCAGGCGATAGACCGTGAATTCAGGAATGTAATTTTTTATCCTAGTCTACCGAACAGATATTAGTGGAAAACGAAATGAAGTCCAATGTATATATTCATAATTTCTGAAGTGGGATTGATATTTCTATCCTATCCATTTTATCCATATCAATGCGTATGCAAGATTTTGAATCTGAGTGACCTCCCGTTTTGGAGTTATACGTCGACACGTACATACCAAAATCTCTCCTTTATATATTAGAAGATATATATATTAATAGGATAAAATATATTATAAATAAGATATATATATATATATATATATATATATATATATATTATAGGATAAATTAATAAACAATTTATCCAATCACACACACATCATATATATATATAAAGTAAGTAAAAGTAAAGTGTCGGGCGGCCTAAAGTCGGTATCAGCCAGTCAGTGAGGGAGTCTATCCCCTTTTCAATAGTGCTAGACCAACGAGATTGTTTTGGCATCTGAGGTGGAGCGCCCCACCTATCAGCAGCTCCTTACTTTACCGCACAGATCCTGTGCTACTTATACGCTGAGTTGGCGAGGACCGGTATCGAACGCTCTACCGACTGAGCTAATATATATATATATATATATATATATATATATATATATATAAGATAAGATAAGATAAAACGTTACCCTTTGGAGCATCCATTGAGCTTTCGGTAGATAATTTCGATTAGGGGTAAGTGAGTTTGCAAAGCGAATCAAATTTTAAAAAAAAACTGTCAGAGAATTTGAAAAAGAAAACAACATTAAAATCATTTGTAAGATTTCTAAGAAATGCTAGCTGCTGCTATGAGACTTAATACAAATATATTTCACACACTCTAAATCACTCTCTTTACACCCACAAGTAATTAACACATAAAACGGGATTTAATCAAGATATACATAGAGAGGGGGAAAATGACAGCCAGAATGTAAATAAGAGACTGATCAGTTTTTGAATAATTAGAACCAATTAAAATGGATTTTTTCCAAACATAACTAAATCCTAAAACTAAAGAATAATTTAGTATAACTTTAGTATCATTAAACTTAACAGTAAAAAAGCCGTTCGGAGACAAACATTGATATGCTCAGCTTTAGTATTATATATATTCACTGCGTTTCAAATGATTAAAGAAGTGGCACTTTTCCCTCCTATCCGCAAACAACTGAATGAAATTTAACAAAATTATCAGAGATAACCTGTATATATACCTACTCCGTAAAAGTTGTAAAGAAAGGAACAGAAGTTACGGTCATTTACCTAATTTACTTAAATTCTTCTTGTGTCAAATTATTAGCGAGGTGTAATAAAAACCCCGGTAAAAAAGAAAATAATACTTTTATTGTTTCATTTATAGATTTTATGGATACATACAGTAACTAAGATAAAACTAAATTGAAATAAAAAAAAGTAAAAAGAATTCAAAAATGATACTGAAGTTAGTTATTATGAGATATGTGATCCTTTTGCAAAAAATGACTTGGAAAAGGCACTGGTCCATCGAACATGTCAATTTCTGGATCTCCTCTGATGTAATTTCCCGTGATACGTTGACTATTTCCTGTCACAAGTCATCTTTGCTTCTAAATTGGCATCCATTCTCATAAACAGGTCGCTTCAGAATGCTCCACAAGTTTTTAATTGGGTTCAAGTCTGGAGAATTGGCCGGCCAGTTCATCTTCTGAGGTCCACAGAAGCCTAATTTTTGCAGGCACTCCGTAGTTTATGCGCTGAATGCGAAGGAGCATTATCTTGCATAAATATGATGGTTCTCCTGAAGGTTATTCTCTGCTTTTTTAGCCAAGATTCCAGGTGCTCTTTGAGGAAGGCTATATAAGCATCTGCGGTTATTTTCGTGCCGTCAGACACTCTCCACGGGCCAACCATGATACCTCCAATGATACCAGCCCAAATCATAATACCTCCTCCTCCTTGATGGCGTCTAAAACGGTGATGAGGATCTCATCCATTTACACCAACCTTTGCTCCAGCCATCAGGTTCATCAAGATTTTCATCTGTGCAGTACTTCTGAGAAATCGACCTTCATGTTCTCCTTTGCCCATTTCAAACATATTTGCATGTGTATTTGTGTCAATCGAGGCTTTGTCACTGGTCTCACTGATGCCCCCCTTTTTCAAAAGACGACAGCGAGTACTTCTGGGCACAGTTGATTCTCCAATGCTTCTGAAAAGTGCTCCACTCGCCAGACCTGGGTTATTTACAGCTTCACGTTTTATTCGGGACAAAGAACGTCTCAGTAAACAACACTCGAGTGACCCTTAACGGCCCTCTTATGTACCTTCGTAGGAGCTGCAAGAAATCTTTTCACAGTTTGGCGATATCTTCCAATTATTTTGGATATTTCTAATGTAGACTTGCCTTTGGAATGTTCAGATGTTATGATATCTTTCTCAGAAGGGGTCAAGTCACATTTGCGACCCTTAATTGCATGAGTATAATGACACTTCTATAAACATGTTGATATTGCAAATGGTTACTGTTTGTTTCCTGTTGCGCAGAACAATACAGTTTTTATACAGCCTGCGCATGCACCTATTTCCATTATACTGTGAAAGTTTCATTAAATTCCAATCGGAAATTTTTTACGAAATGAAAAAATGTCACCTCGTTAACAATTTGAAACGCACTGTATATAGGTTATTTCCTAAAAATCTAACATGATCAAAGAGGAACCACTCTTGACTGATAAATTATTTATTTATTGATCAACTAGGAAAAAAAGAAGACAGAGTTAAGGTTAGAGTTGGGGTTTAGGGTTAGGGTTAGGCTTTAGGGTTAGTTTAATGGGAAAATAAATGAATAATTTATCAGTCAAGAGTGGTTCCTCTTTGATCATATTAGATTTAGAGGAAATAACCTATATATATGTGTGTGTGTGTTTGTGTGTGTGTGTATAATTGTTTATTAATTCATGCAATTAATATATATCTTATTTATAATATATTTTTATCTATATATATATATATATATATATAGTTTACAATATATTTAAAAGTCTGTTTTACTAATGGTTTCGGAACATCACTTTTAGGTGATTGTTCGTCCTCAGAAACGTTCACTGAAAAAAGTGAATGTTTCTGAGGACGAACAAAACGGATTTTTAAATATATTGTAAACTATAAATAAATAAATAAATACAGCTTTTACAGAAGTAATTGAGCACTTTATTATCATTTCTCCAATACTAACAAAGAATTAATTATATATATATATATATATATATATATATATATATATATATATATAAATGTTAAACCTAATGAGTTAAATATACCTACTAACAGTTTCGCTTAGTAGCTTATCAGGGCAAAGATCTGACTCTGAATTAGATCTTTGCCTTGATGAGCTACTGAGGGAAACTGTTAGTAGGTATATATAACTCATTAGGTTTAACTTTATATATATATATGTATATATATTGTCATGAATATGTGTATGTAAGAGTACATTTTACCTCTACTAAATGTTTGAATGATAGAGAGAAAAACGAAACGGGTTAAGGAGGAAGTCAGAGAAAGGATAAAATATATTGCATTCCAAATCCTACCCTTTATTAACTAAGAGTCATAACACCTCCACCCTTCCCCCCCACACCGGTGGCCAAAACCAGCCACGAACTTTAGTGAACTTTTAAGTACGCCGTGACCCCCAAACTCATAACATAGCGTTCGATTGAATTTTCCGCCAATTTGGTGAAAAAGAAAGAAAGAAATAGTTTTAAAAGACACAAGTTAAGAGGATTTCAAAGCGATCAGACATATGAGGAAATTCGCTGCTACTATGAGATATGAGACAGAGGAAAAGCAGAACCTTAAATGTGTATCGAGTGATTTTAAAAGGCCTACTATTTGCTAAGGAGATTTGTAAAGTTATTGTGTGAAAAAGAAAAGGAAAAGAAAACCTATTTTACGTGACACTGAATTAATACAAGAAATGAAAAAGGAATGTTTCAAAGAGATCTCTTCATTAATGTAAATCTCTCATTGTTTAAATATTTTGCATTATCACATTTCACTCCATAGCTTCAAGAACACTTTTGAACTTTTAACTGTGACCATTTTATGAACTGTCCACTGTGACTATTATGTAAGCTTTTAATTGTGAACTTTATAAACATATAAAAAAAAAAGAAAGAAGGAGAGACTCCTTGAAAGAAAATATGTTGATGTATTAACTGAATGCACGGCTAATACCCAGGATTGTCAGCCGCTGGTATTTATTTTATAATAAAAAGCTATTTGTTTTGTTTGTTATAAATGTATGATATTGTGTCCGTGTTTTCTTTGGCTTGACCAGTGTCCATTCTGTTTCTCGGCTTATTCACTACGTTTCTGGAACGGGAAGTAGAAGGCTTGATTTTCCCCTTTTATCCCTTCTATGAAACCGTTAGTGTTTCATACCTGGGACCTTTATCGTATATATTTTTTTCTTTCTTGTGCGACACTGTGTTTGATCGTTCCTAATCAGCACAGGCGTTCGTAACAATATATATATATATATATATATATATATATATATATATATCATTTAGTTATATTATATATATATATCATTTAGTTATATATAATATATATATATATATATATATATATATATATATGTGTGTGTGTGTGTGTGTGTGTGTGTTATAATAGGATAAATTGTAGAGTAAAAGAATGATGGTTTGTTGGCTGGTTGGTTGGTTGGTTGGTTGGGTTTACGGCATGTCAACCCTTATTGAGTTATTTTATACTGAAGACATTTTATTTTATCAATTCTTGATTGATACTCATTTTTTCAACTCATTTTTTTTTCTATTGAACCCATAGGAAAATACCTCAGTGTTATGTGAAATGGAAACAGCCTTGTACAGGATTGGAACACGGGTCATCGATAACCATTACGTAGCTTTATAAGATCTTATACAATTCTTATACATGATGAATAACGTAAATATATATGATGGCCTCTCCCATCTATTTGGTGCCAAAGTATATATATATATATATATCGGTCCAGATAGCAGATTTGATAGGTATCTATATATTAGACACCCTCAGCTGAATAATTAACCCTAAACATGTTGGATTATATAGGGATGACGGTCTGATATATACTGCAGATAGCAATGGCCTCTAAACGTTATATATATATATATATATTATATATATATATATTGACAATCTATCTCAGTCTATTCATATCTACTTATATATTTGTGAGCAATGGTTGGTTGGTTAGCTGGTTTAATTTTACGGCATGTCAAACCAAATGGGTTATTTCATGCCGAAGAGGTTTTCTTTTATTCATTCTTTTTAGGTATTCAAATGTTTAACTCTGATTTTTAAGACGCATTATTATATCTCATTTTTATCTATTTAATCCATAGATGGGACCCTAACAGGTACTGCCTCTCCGGGTCAGAGTAAACCTGGGAGTAATGCCAATGAAGAGATACTCCACACTCTCCAGAGATGCAAAATTTGAACCTTACCACTAGATGCAGTTTATCGTAATGCCTAGGACACTAAGGACCTAAGGCCACCACCTTCTAGCACATATATGATAAAAAGGTTGGAAGTTTGTTATAAGAGCAATAGGG